>PNEQ01005827.1:0-55697 GCA_003012365.1 Medauroidea extradentata
TATATATATATATATATATATATATATATATATATATATATATATATATATATATATATATATATATATATATATATATATTACCCACTAGTTCAACACGGTTCAAAACAACTTTTATAAGAAGAAATCTCCCGATTACTGCACGCATGTTAACGTATCACTTTCCAGGGAGGGTTGGAACAAGTGTTGGTTAATGACATTGCTTCCGTTCATGCTACGGTGTGTTATTCTCTATGTATTTCCATACTCTCTGAACAGGAAGCAATTTAGTATTACCTGGTTATCAGTAGTTTTCCACGTATTCCGTATGGTCAAGTTTCAACTAATTAAATCAGAGAGAAACCACTGAAAATCAGTGCAAATTTACTTATTTATGTTAAGAATGCGGATATTACATAAGTGAATAAGTTAATATTTACAGATCCAGATTGAGAATGGGGATATTTCAAAAGTGAAAATGTATTTAATCGCAGATTCCAGTAAAAATGCGGATATTCCAAAAAAGAAAAAGTGAATATTCACAGATCCGAGAATGCGGATATACCAGACGTCAGCCATTACATATTCCAAATACGTATTAATTCTGATTTAGAAGTGTACCAGTGTTGCCAGTTAGTGTAGAGTGACAAAGAAATTTGTTTCATAGAAAGTTTAAATTTATTTTCCTGAAAATTTACAGACATGATATTTTCTAGGGATTACTAGCAAACAGTCAAATGTTTTTGTTGACATATATGAAAATAACGTTGTAAAGGTCCTCAGTTAATATAATTTACATTTATCTGGCAAACACTGCTCCGCGCCACGTTTTTCGGTGCACCACCGCCAGCGGCGTTATGCTGCGCAGTTATTATTTCTTTCACATTACAAATTTACATGAAGTAATTTTTCTCGACCATTAAAGAATAAAATAACGGGTCAACCTGAAAAATTACGATGTCTAAACATTTCAGGATACAAACTAAACATTATGTACTAAGGCAAATATTTTAATTCGTGTCTGACTCATGTTATACTAGCCGTAATACGCTTACTGATAAGTAGAACTTTTCAAATAAGGAATATTTTCTTTCGAGAAACCTGTGGAGGAGAAAAAGGAAAACTTTCCTCCTCGTAAACTGAATAGTTTATGGCGACAGGAAACCAATCTGCGAGCAGAGCAAAAGTTTACTAAATCTGCATCTTGAGTAGCAGGAATAAGAAATACCTAGAACAGTACGAGTTATTGCAAAACATGCCCAGCAATAAAAAAGTAAAAAAGAATTCGGAGAAGAGATGAAAAGAATAACGCACCAGGGATAAAAAATGTGAAAGGGAAGGGCAGTAAAGACGAATGTTGAGAAGTTCGCAAGTGTTTTCATATTTTTTTGTAGCTTAAAGCATATCATATATTCGCACATTATTGTGCGAGGTCCAAAATAAATACATGTTAAACATAGTAATTTAGTCCTGCTTAAAATGGTTACGTTCTCCTCACAAAAAAAACAGTTCCTTAGTTTTACCTCGACCAGGTAAAATAATATACCAGTAATGTCAAACTGGAGTCCTGTGAAAGAAAACATCAAACACACATTGAAAAGAGTGCTAGTTGTAATATATTTAAGAATACATTAGATTGGCAACTAAGACTCGGCTCCAAAGTAGGTTCATGAGTAAACATAGATTTTTATACTTTATCGCTACGAAATAAAACATTTGTATCTATGCAATACAATATTTTGTCAGAGGTAAAGTACGGGAAATTCATTCTATGATAAAATATTTCTGACGAGCACAATTTCAAATATTACAAGCAAAATAGCTAGTAATGACAATTATTGTCTAAACGCTGCTAGTTTTATTTATTGTATTACAGAAAGTAATGTACTAGTAAATAAATTATTAACACGTTGCTTCTTGATGGGTTGGACCGCTCGGCTCTGTGGTTATATAGAGCTCCTGGCTGCTGGATTAAGGGGCCCAGTTCGATTTATGGTGAGGTCGATATTTACAGTTGCCTCTCCGGGTTCAGGACTGGGTGTTGTGTTATCCTCTCATCCCCATTCTGCAGAAGGCAGCGGCTAACCATAGCAGAATCACCACGCCTAGTTTGCCTTGAAGGGCGATGGCGGGAGGAAGGGGAGGGACATCGTGGTTTCCATCACCCAGCGCCCCGCCCCCACCCCTCGTACTAAACCAGCCTTCCTTCAGGCAGAACGCCAATCATCAGCTAAATGTCAATTAGGTTACGTAAGCCCGCAGAGGAGCGACTTACATCTTTGACAAAGTTATACTCACATATTGACAACCACTCAAAAATATGGTGTACGTGGTATTTCAAGCACGGGCCGTACCAGTCGAAAGTAAAGTATCAATGATCTCAGCATTGGGAGACACCGGACACAAAAAATATCACGACTATCAAGAGCTGTTATGTTACAACAAACCTCAGTGTATTGTAAATGTAAGGGAGATGGACTCACCTGTTGGCCGTTGACAAACCAGGTAAGGTTGGCAGCTGGGTAGGAAGGTCTGGACGTGCAGTTGGCGCGAATCTTCTCTTTCAGAGAGTACTTGAGCTTCTCCACCTCCAGGATGGGATCATCGTCCGGTATATCTAGAAACACGTCAGCTTCCTCAATTAACACGTACAGCCGAAGACATGGTCTACCGAACTGGCTACAAATACTAGCAGGAAGTTTTCTGTAAGTAAACCTACTCAAGCACGGTCATGACAAAGAAACTACATATCATTTATATTAACCAAATATTATGTTTTCGGGCAGTATTTGTGGGTGGTTCCACAATTAGGATTTAGTTTCCTTAACGCGTAGCATAATAATCCAAACAAATTTTTTCATATGTTCAGTCAAGTAAATGTTTTCAAAGTACAAACAATTTGTGTCGACGTTTGCATATGTATGCATGTTCAATTATATGTACTTGTTATGTACGTTATTTGTATGTACATTTACATGCATACATGTTTATATGAATTTGTGTTTTATGTGTGTATATGTATTTACGAATTTATTTAGCCAATTGTTTTATAATTGTTTTGTTGTACTTATTGGTTGTCTCTGTGAAAATACGTATGCTTATGTATTGGTGTACATATTTATACACCTTTGTATATATTTATGTATGCAGTATGTGTTAGATACGTATGAGTGATGCATGCGCATATACACGAATAGGCTCAATTTACTGGATTTTAATTGGGATCTATATCTCTGAACATTATGACAAACATTTAGAAAGAATATGAGAAAAATTTTTGGCAGCGAGTCATTTTATAATGTGTCCTAGGAAAAAGTCATTTAGGTGTTTGCTACGAAAATAATTGCTTTAAAATGGTAATCGACTAACCAAAACTTGCATGTACAACCCAAAAATTACTGACATTTCATTTGTAGCTAACGCATTACTTACCTCAGTATGAGTTTAACGACACTTAATTAATTCCAATAATTAGAAACCTTTAAAAATAATTTTGACTATCATAATTTACTGTCATCCACTTAGCCTGAACGTTATAAAGCAAACTGAGCGAAGTTTTTTATGTCTGTGTAAAACCAAGAAAAACTGGTGGAATAATTTAGAGGCATTTTTCCCTTCAGGCGTATGAACATGCTTATCAATTCACAGTTGCATTACTCTACAAACATACTACCAAGAACTTTTTATTATCACGAAACATATCCGTAAGCGTTTACAAAATGAATATCAGACCTATTCAAAGACAAAACTTGCTACTCATTGATACTGCAGCCAGCGTTATCATAGATGAGACGTCGAGAGTACAGAATACTGTTTAATATAGAGACAAGGTCATTCATCGTAAGTAATTTCCTTTCTACTGGCAAGAAAAGAAACACATTTTGAAACCAACCAAATTTTTTTGAGCATTCTTGAACTACACGTAGGCATAGCAAAATTTTTTCGGAGTTTTCGAGTATCATTAGATTTATTAAAAATCCGAACGTAATTATTTCGAACTTATGGTTGTTCCATCGGAAATTACTTTTTTACAGGTTAAGGTGAATTTTATAGGTATTACAAGCAGAGGAGAAAATTAAATTTTCGAATAAAATTATTGACTGGCACCTAACTCTGAAGCATGCGCAAATCGAAAGCTAGAATTGCTGGTCGCACTCCTCTGAATAATGAATGAAGAGCTCTGTAACGTGTTACCATAGTTTCAGAATCAAAATTTTAAATTAATAGGTTTTTTCTGTACATGTTTGAAATATATTATGTACAAATTTTTCATAAAAAGAATTTTCTCGAAAGCTTACCACTAAGGCGAAAGATATGGTTTGAAAATAGAGTTGTAAAGACTGTACTACCCTACTTTAACGGATTTTTAATAAAACTTATTTTTTTCTAAGAAGTTGATGGCCTCAAGATGGATATATGGTGCTATTGGGTGAGAGTGATACTGCTGTGGTTAGCCAGTCTCTCCGCATAGACAGAGGTGAAGGGACAAACACAACACCAGTCTTGAGCTCGGGAAGGTAACCTTTATTTGCACCAACTCGGCCGGGAGTCAAACCCAGGACCCTTAAACTAGCGGCCAGAAGCTCTAACTACTAAGCCAAGCACTCGGAGTAATTTAAATAAGAAATTTAAAAAAATCTGTCGCGTCAATCAGATTATCTGGTAATGAAACTTACTCGGAGGAGGATTTATTCGTTTACGAGCACTGCTTATCGTTACACTAACATATTTGATGTTCAGCTGTATACATACACTTGTGTGCCTTGGACGTAAATACAAGTCTCACGTAACAGGTGTCAAGATTTATGTACATTCATTGACAAGACATCTCCTTATAATAAAATTAAGCTGTCGATTACTTAGCATTGAATACGGTGGCGACATTTTGTGCTAACACTACCTAGGTAGCTTAGTATTGAAACATAACTGCGCGAGATCCAAATCATTGACGTTTGTAGGCTAATTTGGTTGGCATGATTGTTTATATTTGATTTTAAAAAAATTTTACGTAACAATTTATAAATATAATAATAGTACTAAACATTCAGTTAATAACTACCAAATTACAACAAATGTTGAACTAAATGTTTACGGTGATAGAAGAAACAGTTGCTAGAATCACTGTAAATAGACGTCGTCAAGTAATTGCTCTCGTGTCCGTTATTGTTGTCTTATATATTTGTCCCCTTAGCTATCAGTTTGCTAAGGTTATTTATACTGGGTTAAGAAGATAATGGAAATTGTTATGAACAAGTATGGCAAGGTACAATATCTGTCGCTAGTTGCGCTAGTGTTGGTAAGAGGTCCAATTTATGCTATTGCAATTGCAAAGAGATGTTCAGGTATAAAATCTAAAGTTGCCAAAGAACAAAGTTCTCATCACAAGATCCAGAGTAAGTTCAACTTCTTGTTAAGGTTAATTCTGCTACAGGTTAGAAAGATCAGTGTTAACAGTCTGGCTCAGGGAAAATTTCTGCCACTCCTGGTATCGCTAATGCGTGCAAACTGACCAATCACAGATCTTTCCTTAATTTTAATTTACACAAAGTTGGTAATTTAAAACACGATATTGGTTTCTTTCCACTTTAAAACTAAATTAAGTGATTTCCGTAATTTTCAAGTCTATTTAAATTTAATTTTACTACAGTTTCGTTTTTTTTCTGGTTCCTGTGCGATAGCACTGAAACTAGCGGCAGAAATTCTCCCTGTGCCAAACTCTCCAATGAGATAACACATTTTCTTTCTAACCTGTAGTAGAATTAACTTTATTGTTGTCAACACCAGCGGAACTTATGATGAGTGAGGAAGGTATAGAACCACGGGGGTCGCCGTGTGAACAGCGAAACTAGCGGCAGAAAACGTCCCTTGCTAAACAAATAACACTGAACTTTCTAGCATGTAGTATATTTAACCTTAGTGTAGCCTAGTGGCTTTACCTGTGACAATCATGAGGGCGGATCTTATCTCGGTGTGGAAGGACGGTGCGTCGGCGGACACCTCACACTTGTAGAAGCCCGTCTGGTTCCTTTTCAGTCCGAGCAACGTCACCTCGCGGGCGTTCGACTGGTTAATCTGTAGCATGTGGCACATGAGTCGTCAATAGGTACATACATAAAATGCTGAGTTACAATGGGCATAAACATTACCACAATATTAAACACAAAGGTTAACCTGCATATAGGCCTACTTCACTCTGACTAGTTACAATGTTCATAGTGGTAAGCACATGCACAAGGGAAGATTTAAGTACTAAGAAAAGTTCTACCAGGTTCAACTCTTGCTTAATACTAATAATGTGTAAAATATCTGGCTAATCAGAAACCCTGAAAGCGATACTACGTTGACGCATGATAGACTAGATTAGCAGAAAATAAAAACCGTGTGATGTGCTTGGTTGTACAAAATAAAACTGTCATATTTGATTATGAAGTAAGAGTATCGCAGTTTTTTGAAGAAATATAACTGCTGCAATAGAAACGAAAATAATTTCGTATGAATGATATACAGGTATATTTATAAACGCAATACTATTGTTTCCAAACGTAAGCACTAGGTTACATATACTTTTCTACATGTTACCACCAACTGTACCAACACAAATTTCTTCTCAACAATAACAGTCAAATTCCTCCTTTTTATTACAAATCTCATTACTATTGTAGCAAGCCCTCGGTGCTTGTGTTTATCTTTACTGTATTATTAACACATAACCATGAATACACTTAGGTTACGTTAATTGTGTCCTAGACTTTAGTAACCTTTGGGGTTAGGGTTAATCAATCACGGGACACAGTGTGCTCGATCACCAGGTTATGCCTAACACCTGCAAACAATTCCAGGTTTCGTTACTTATCAGAGGCTTCAAAACTCTACTCGGGTTACTTTTATTACACTCAAGATGAAGTTTAACCTTACAAAAACTAACCTTGTGACTTAATATAACCTCCTAATGCCCCACCATCTCAGAAAAACCTTAAAACAGTTCAACGAATAGTAAACATTACATTGCTATGATCTGAAACCAAACATACGTCGTTTACAATAAATAAAGAAATATAAATTTTTTTGAAATAACAACATAACAAAATCGTATGTTTGCTAATTTTAAACACACAGGTTACAAAACGTCTTTCTGATTATACTGAAGAAGTTTACTTTTCGCTGAAAAACATTACTTGTCTGTAAAACATATCATCCTAATGTATTCCTTTTGAATATATTTAAGCAATGCTGGGGAATATTTCACAAGACTGGTTAATGGGAGATTTCATCTTGTTAGGCTCAACGAACTAATTTTCGACGGAGTTTCTCTGGAAACACGACCTTAATAATTCAGATGCAACTGACTTTTGAAACGCCGGAAAAGTAAAGTTAGCATTAAATGAGCTTTTATGAGGGTGATACGAGGGAAGTATGTAAGAGTGAAGGAGAGTGACAAGAGGGCTTTTTTTTTATTACTTAGAAGTACTGTTCAGAAAGACAACACAAAATGTTCACAAAACCCAACGGCAAAAAAGTTCTGGTTAATGTGAGTGTGGCCACCCCTGTTATTTACATGAAGGGGAGTGTTGAACCGAGCAGTTTCGTCACAGCATGGGGATCTCGATAACACTAAACGTTGTGCAGAAAATAGTATTTTAACTTAACTTCGTTTCCGATATTTGCTTAAAAAATATTTTAATAATGGCTTTTGAAGGGTTGGTATCTCCCTTAAAATTGTCACTAGACAAAAATGTCTTTATGTGACTATACCTCAGTTTTACCAGGAATCACCTTCTAAAGTTTGTAATATATGTTACGAAACAGCCTGTGTATTCATCTAGTACATATATGTCAAATTCACGCAATTCTACGGGTGTTTACTTTCAGTTGAGCGTCTTAAGGGGATTAGTACATGGGGAAGCGAACATTTGTTAACCCACACATGGCGACTTTTAGAGTGGCGACTGTGATTACGTCACTCATCTTATTTACCATTACGACATACTTCACGTTGTTATCATTTCCCAACCCGACAGCGCCTCGGTAATAAAGAATGCGGCCAGGGGATTTTTGTAAACACAAAACTGTAAACGACCGGTGGAGCAACGCAACACCGAGCCGCTTGAAATGTCATTACGCCGGGGAAATAATTAGGACTGTTTTGGCATGGGGAAACCGCAATTGCAGCAGGGAAGGCTCCACCCTTAACGTCATAAGGGGCCATTCAAATGGCTGGAAAAAGATGACAAGAGGTGGGGGGCGCGAAGAGTGGTGAAGGCTACAGACGAGAGGCACGAGGAGTCTCTCTCGAGCGGCGACGGGACCAAGAGGTCCTGGATCGAGACCAGCGGGGACCCATTGACGACGTGGACTTCTCCTACTACGACCACGGCGTCCGGCACACTGGTGAGCATTAAGCCACGCTGCTTATTAGGGAAGGAGAGCAATCCTGATACGTAGATCCTGTCTCGCCTATCTCTCTATCCTTTCTTCCAATATTACTTTATACTGTATCTATGTACTAGTATTCCTAATAGTATTAAAGAGTGTTTTCTCCTACTTGATCTATTTCTCTTACCCTTATCTTCCTGTCTAATTTATGTTTCCTTGGGTCTCGAGCCATAAGTGAGAGGCCATAAAATATAAATTAGAACACTGGTGGAGGCGCCATTCGAAACCCTAACCTCCTGCTGCCTAAGTGAGTCTCACCCCTACCTATTACTCACCCCTACCCACCACTCACCCCACCCACCACCCACTTCGAGTACTTACATCCTAAACCTTTTCTTTAACAGCTTTGGATCCACTCTCAATCCCAGGGGCTTTTGCAGATGTAGATAGTGATATAAGATTAAGTCGTATTCTGTATTGCCGCTTAACTATAGCTCCAAGCACCGCAGACAAACTTGTCATACAGAACAACATATTCACACAAATAAGATGACAACTAATAGCAGTTAACACAAACGGGCAGAAATTTAAAACTTTTATAGATCTTTTAACAGCCAACCCAGAACCTACACACATCCCACACACATCAGACCCCGAACAATGCTATAGTCTTCTACATAACAACCCTGGCAGTCACGAAAACACAGACACACCACAAGTAAACAGACCGATCACTAGAAGTTATCTACAACAATTACAGGACACACCCGCTTACGAAACACCTATTATATTGGCAAACACACACACACACATATCAAAACACTTTAGAATACAGTCAAATTGAGCACGACAATCCAGGAGAAATTATTTTTAATTTGGAAACAGACCACCAAACATTAACACAACAGGAAATGGCAGACGAAAAACCACCCTTGCAAATAGTAGTACAACAACCCATACATATAACAACATTTGGTGGCAAACAAGGTGAGGATGTAGAGGAATTTTTGGACATTTTCAACAAAAGTAGTGAAATCAATGAGGGGTCAGAAAACAAAAAATTAAGAGATTAGAGTTTCATTTAGAAGGAACCGCAAAACACGCCTACCAGAATTGGATCACACAAACAGAAGCTCAAAATTTAACATGGGATAATATACAGGCACACATGACAGATATTTTTGCCACAAAAAGAGAAAATAAATTGAAATACAAAAGACAGTTATATAGTAGGAGACGGGGAATTGAAGAACCCGCAGAAATTCACATTCAAGAGATTTTGTACCTCGCACAGAAGGCACAGATACATTTAGGGGAGGAAGAGATCATAGACATACTGTGGGATTCACTCTTACCCTTCCATAGTAGACAAATTAGGTCTAATGAAAAACAAATCACTGGCAGACATGAGAAATAACATAAAGCAATTTGAAGAGGCAACATCCAGGTACAAACAAAACATTCACAAATTACAAAAACAAAATAGGGACTCAGCACAGAAAGCAGAACTAGAGGAAATAAAACAAGAGATCTCCAAATTAAACATTAAATTACCGGGCGGGGAAAAGGACAAAACCGACGAAAAAGAGGAACAAGAAACAAACGGAAACAGGCAGAAAAACATAGAAAAACACAAGTTTCAAGAAAGCAGACATAGCAAAAATGAGCCTAGTTACCCACAAGCCAGACATCCACACTGCACACACTTTCCACAACACAGGATGCCCGCCTACACACCAACACTGTTTACTGTACCTCCATTTCCTTTCACAAACACAGCAGTACCATTCACAGTAAATCCATTTCAACCAATATATTATGAACAACCAAAACAACAGTATAACCACCACCAAAACAAACAAAAACACTTCTGTCATAGGGTGTAAAATCCTCCCGCACACCCTGCCCTACACAGTACGCGAAGGGGGGACCACAGCAAAAACAAACAACAAGACCTACATATGCACAAATGGCTACCAAAAATAGTAGGCCGGATAAAAATTGTTATTCCGTTCTACCCCTACAAATCAAACAACGGTACGACATCCACAGACAGTAAAAGCCCAGATAACAAGAAAACAATTCCACAGTCCAACTGGACAACATAGTAGCATACACATTATAACACCAAGCAAAAATAAAAACAGCAACACTAATCATATTGTAAAACAAAACAAGGAAAATCATGTAAAAATTGAAGTAAGAAAAAATCAGACGAAAACAGTAGAAGAAAATTTGAGACAGGTGAGAAAACCAAACAACACTACACATCCAGGAAACAAAGTACCTACAGCAAACAAATCAGAACGCACAAAGTTCGGCCCAAAACCACAGTTTGCAAATACATGTGCACTATGCATGTATGATGGACATTTCGCAGCGAATTGCAAACTCTTCCCGTATCAAAACATACAGTGGAATACAAACATAAGTGACAGATTTAGAAAATTTAAGAAATCACATGGAGTAGATATTTCAGTAAAAATACAAAAACCACACAGGAAACCTAATGGAGGAGGTTTCACTAAAATAGTCGAAAGAAAAGTAATGCCACAAAAATTGAAATCACAAGAAAACGAAGCACACAAAACACACACTCAAATTAATAGCAAAGAGGTGAACATTATGTCTGTTACTTCAGACATTATGGAAACTCCAAAAATTGTTATACACACAGGTAAAGATAAATTGTTAGCCCTATTAGATACAGGATGTAGCAAGTCATGCATAGCAGAAACAATAGTAGATCCACAAAAGTTTAAATTAATTAATCAAGACATCAAACTCATGGCAGCCACAGAACAACTTCCATCGCCCAAACACTATGTCACTCTAACTTTCCAAATAGAAGGTCACGGTTATACCCATGATTTTATAGTAATAGAAAATTTACAGTCTGATGTCATTATAGGATGCGACTTCATATTAAAACACAGAATGATTCCAGACCTTTATGCCAGAATAGCCACTCTTAGGCATAAACATGATAAGATTATTACAGTTCCATTAACAAATAAAACCGAGGAAAATAATTTTCTTTAAATGCCATCGATAAAATTTTGAAGTCAGAACCAGGTATACATGAACTGCCAATAAATCACATCAATCCAGCATTATTCCCTCAACAGAAAACTGAACTGAAAAAATTATTAGAAAAATATAAAGACAGGTTTGCCTACAAATTAACAGATCTCACAGAAACAAAACATTTTGAAATGTCAGTAGAGCTGACATCAGATAAACCCATTCACTCCAAGCCGTATAGGCTAGCACCAAAACAGAGAGAAGCTGTTCAATCACAAATTCAGGATATGTTAGAAGCAGGGATAATAGAAAAATCCAACAGCCAGTATGCTGCACCTTGCCTGGTAATACCCAAAAAAGATGGGAGCATACGATTTTTAACAGATTACCGTAATTTGAACCTAGTTCTACAGAAGCAAAACTACCCAATACCACGCACAGAAGATATTCTTCAAATGATTTAAAATACTAAGTTTGTAACTAGCCTGGATATGTTCAGCGGATTTTACGCAATACCGATTAAAAAGGAACATAGGCATAGATTAGCATTCACTGTAGACCAGTTAGGCCAATTTCAATATTGCAGAATGCCGATGGGACTGTCAAGCAGCCCCAGATCTTTTCAAGAATTCGTAGACAGAATGATACGTGATCTACGGTGGCAAACTGTTGTCAGTTATGCAGATGACATATTTATTCTAGGCAACACATTCGAGGAACCACAGCCAGCCCCACCATATTATCTTTCTAGTAATGCAGCAAGTACATACATAACTACTGAAGAAGAAACAAGATAGAAAAACGACACGTATAGATAAAACAGTTTCCTTTACAATCAAAAAAATTCTAAGAAAAAATTATCCTGTTCACACATCATTCCACCTGTCAAGCGGATCGCCTGACACATGGGGGTGGATTTCAATACACATCTACTGTTAAGAACTCTAAAATTTTCTCAACTACATCTTTCTTTTTATCCCAGCACCACCCCCGACGAGACAGGGACTTCTCGTCCAGCGTAATCTTGGGGGTGATTTTATGATTTCCCAACCCGACAGCGCCTCAGTAATAGAAGAATGCGGCCAGGGGAGTTTTGTAAACACAAAACTGTAAACGACCGGCGGAGCAACGCAACACCGAGCCGCTTTGAAATGCCATTACGTCGGGGAAATAATTAGGACTGTTTTGGTATGGGGAAACCGCAATTGCAGCAGGGAAGGCTCCACCCTTAACGTCATAAGGGGCCAATCAAATGGCTGGAAAAAGATGACAAGAGGTGGGGGCGCGAAGAGTGATGAAGGCTACAGACGAGAGGCACGAGGAGTCTCTCTCGAGCGGGGACGGGACCAAGAGGTCCTGGATCGAGACCAGCGGGGACCCATTGGCGACGTGGACTTCTCCTACTACGACCACGGCGTCCGGCACACTGGTGAGCATTAAGCCACGCTGCTTATTAGGGAAGGAGAGCAATCCTGATACGTAGATCCTGTCTCGCCTATCTCTCTATCCTTTCTTCCAATATTATTTTATACTGTATCTATGTACGAGTATTCCTAATAGTATTAAAGAGTGTTTTATCCTACTTGATCTATTTCTCTTACCCTTATCTTCCTGTCTAATTTTTGTTTCCTTGGTTCTCGAGCCATAAGTTAGAGGCCATAAAAGATAAATTAGAACAACGACAACAACGAAACTATTTCCACTGTGTTATCAAAATGTTTCGTCTTTCAGTTAATTCAGAATAACATAAGTATGGCTACTCCAAATATATGTTACTATTAAGATATGTTGTAACAATTGCAACGTGTACGGAAAAATCGTGTAAATATGATAATATTTATATATATTCACACATTTTTAACAATTATCGGTGGACCTAGTTTCCTTCCGCCATTCGATTCAGTATACAGATAATAATCTAATTAACTCTATGTAAGTAATTAATAAACATTTAGCCCACGTTCTTCACAAACAATATATAGTTTTATTCGTAAATATAAAAGCATATTTTATAATTGTTGAGTGGCAGAAATGTTGACTTCATTTATACGTGTGGAACCCAGGTTGTATTTTTTAAGTGAATAAGGGTGTCCGAATCCACAAATGCACACTTCGCTTCGAAGGAGTCAAGGGTTAGTGAGGAATTATGGGAAACATAGCACTCAAAGGCACATTGTAACGAATTGGACCAAAGCTATAGTTTCCGATCACGTTAGGACCCGGACAGTGGACGGTGTTCATTTGCGGGATTCTGGCACCAGTCGTGTAAAACCCGACCTGGTGCTGCAGGACTATGCTCCGTGGCCTTCCGATGTACCCGTTGCTGGGTAACTGCCCTCTTGACTGGCGACTTGGTCGCAGGTGCCATGGAAGTGACTTGCTGCGCTGCCAACACCCCTTATTCTGCTGTTACTGATAGGCAGTGCGAACATTCTGATGGTTGACAGCTGCAAGGTTCTCATTCGACAGATAAGCCACTAACACTTTAGTCTGGCTGACATGATTCTTGCTTATGTCGAAACAAGTCTTTATTTTAAGGTTTTATTTTTAATGTGGCTTGAAAACGTTGCTATTTATTTTGAATTCATATTTAAGGTATCGAAGCGTTGAAAGAACGAACATTAAGGTATTAAACGAATTTGCTTTTATCACCGTTAAGGGAGCTAGCTAATTTTCTTACTGGATTTCCACTGTAATATGTATATGTAATTACCAAAAGTAGGTCTACACACCAGTACATTTAGTCCTAGCCGTATAAACACGGTTATACTGCTAATAGTTTATGCATGAACACTCTAGATTGCTGGCACATTTACCGCTGTTGTTCATTGAATTAACACCCACTACTGTGGTTATTATTTCAAACCACAGTAGTGGGTGTTAATTCAATGAATTGTAGCAAGTATTCACTTTGGTAGCCAACATTAAAACAGAATGGAGCGAGGGTACGAACAAGCACCTGGGTTGCCAAGTGCGAATATTTACTACAGCGAGTTATTTTCTATATTTTGTGATGTTTCAAGTGGTGCAGTATTTCAAAAGCTAAGATCTCAATTTTTGTAATTTATTTTTTAGCTTCACAGCTGGAAGTATCACCAGTTATCTAATTTATAATATGGAAAAAAATTGATAGCCTATGCCCATATTAAATAACAATTGAAATATTGCACTGGCACAAATATGGAATGTGCCACATTTACCTGAAAACCTCTTGAGTAGTACAGTATATGACGACAGACTCACTGAAAATGATAACCGGACACAAAAGTCTAGAAAGGATAATGGACTATCAAACCATACAAGCAAAGTGAAACTCACTCCTAAAAAATAAATATGTTCCCAATACATTATTTAGCAAGATGAAGTGTTAAACAAAATATTCTTCTGATCAGCAAGAGAATATGTTTTTGAAACTATATGAAACTTTTTGACAGCTCTATATTTAATTCGGTACAAGGGAATAACAATTGTAGAGTGGATATTCTAAATGATCAAAGTGCCAAAAATATGCTTTCGAGAAAAAGGAAAAAAACAGGGATGCAAGAATATGTGTAGATGTGGGACATGCCATCTTTCAAAGATTATAAAAACTATTAGAAAAATTAAAGGGACATAATTCTTACAGCAAAACATAGGTACTCGCACATAGTTAATTTTTATGTAATTAACTACATTCTGTGTCTTTTGGCAAAAAAATCATTTAGAAATTCCTCTCTACAATTCATAATGAAAAGAAGCAGACGAAATTAATTCAGCTTAGTGCCCAGACGTACACGTTTATACAAAAACTATTAAATATTTGAAGGACTTAAGTAATGAATGTTTAATTTTTATTGCGAAAAATTGAGTGTGTCTCTTTCTAGAATTATCAACTTTAATAAAAGCGGATGAACGAACAACACAATAAACTCGCGGACCAACGGCAAAATATTACAGAGGGAATTGAATTAACTATCTAATATTCAATAAAGAAAGTCAGTCCACCTGCCCAGTCACTCGAATATGAACAATACATAAGACGAATACAAGAATGCAAGCAAACGAAAATTGTCACCCTCATTCGATTCACCCAGATCAATAACTACAAGTATTGGCATAAAGTTTAAGCATTTGATGGTTCATACTGCAAAACTGGCAATATTTTATGCTACAGATTAAGATTGAGTGAGAGATGGTCAGCGCTTGACATCAAGGTCTCCAGCGCTGGTATCATGAAGTGAGTACGGAGCAGTGACGGAATGAAATGGCGGGGGAAGCGAGAGATCCCCGAGAAAACTTCCATTTTGGAATTTCATGTTGTGTATGTATCTTGCTGACTAAGGCATACTCTGCTTATTTTATGGTTTTCTTTTATTTGTTTAGTTTTCTTTGACAGTTATTCAATTTGCAATGGAATAAGTCCAAGAAACTGAATTCAGTCGTCACTGTGGAAACTTTGATTATTTTTTTCATATTTCTTCTTCCAAGGGGAATAAAAGTGGGAAACTAAGACCGGAGTTCATTTAACGTGGATAATTTTAAGTAAAATGCGATGATACTGGTATCAGTACAGTGATTTCGTTGTTGTGTATACACGTCACACGTGTGGAAACTCGACAACAGTATGCGAAAACAGCTTCGTTTCTTTTCCTGGTACGTCACTGTTAAACCACGTCTCTTTACCGCCCCTCTTTCCTACGTTATTTGTTCAAGATAATACGAGAAACACGAGAAGTTCCAAACTGTCCGTAACGGTTGTGTATATATGTATACACACACACACACACACACACACACAAACAGAATATCACATGCTACACAAGTGCCTGAAATTCACGATTTGAAATGGTATTTGTTTTAATGTGGGAAAAGAACAGACATTGTTACAATTCTAGTAATTAACTATATAATTTTAGTTGTGGTAGCCAGGCCAATTAATTTTGATGCCAAGAACTTCATTTCTGCCCATGCAATATAACACCTTGAAATTTGAACCGTAGATTACACAACGTTTTCACATGCGTAGGAGTTAGATGCTACTAATGAAACAAAATAATATTTGCAAAAGTTTTCCTTAAATAAATCAGTGTCCACTTTAGTAAAGCTCCTCTGTGAACGACAGTATTAGAAAGCACACAACCTACAAAATGTTATGTAACACTAAGTAACGTCATTTTTAGGAATTTATGTAAAGTGGTTTTGTCGATGGCAGTGCGATTAGCATGACGCTTTCCCATCACGGCGTTCAGAAGTTACGTACATCCTCGGTGGATAAATACTACTACAGTCCAGATATTCAAGATGCTGAATACGAGGCATAGCCATGAATGCCAGATACGATATATCGACACTCATAATTCTCTGATTAAATTATTATGTCACTTAACCCCAGGTCAGTGGTGAACTAGAGTTACGTTCAGGTACGTTCAATGGCTTAACATCATATTTTCGGATATTTTATCTATTTTTGTCTCATGTCAGAGTGAGCAGGCACAGTTATAAACACTGTATTCGTGTTGTGGGTTCGATTCCCAGTCCAGGCATCTTAAGTCAATTTATAAATGTATATTTATTTATTTTAGACTTAAGTAGGCTTTTGGATTGAGGTTATATAAATCAATGAACAACTGGTATAGGTGATTCGGTATAAAATAACACTTTTGAAACCGTAGTTACCTTTTCCTTCAGAACATGGTTAGTTTCCTGCCACTTTTCAATGTAAACAAAGCAACCAGAGTGTAACAATCAAAGTGTATGGTTTGTACTGTACATAAAATTTAACTTATGAAGTCACAATAAATAATACTTATTAATTATTATTTCATACAAGATGGTTTTCAAAAGTTCTCACTTTATCACGAATCACCTGTACCGTATGTACTGACAAACCACACTTTAAATGTGAGGAACAAGTGCGGGCGTTGAAAGAAAAGTTTCTTGGAGACATTACAAACTAAATTATTTCAGACGCTACACGGATTTCAGGTATGGTACAAGGTTGAACTAAAGTACTGCTTAAGGATGCAAAGTGTGCCGAGAATGTAAACCTGGATGGCTGCGTCACGCACGCCAGCACGTCTTGTTTTTACGGCTCCAGCACAATATGTTAAATATTTTTTTCATGAGCAGTATTTAAGGAAGGGGGTGGGGTGGAGGAGGCGAGCACCAACCACGGCCCTGCCACAAACAGCAGTACGGAGATATTAATGGTTAGAGACGGTGCGGGAGAAGACGGCGACAACAGTGCAGCGTGGAAGGGATGCAACCCCAGTTGCGTGGTGCAAACCTTCTCTCTCTATACTTCCTTCTTACTGCTCCCACGTCACACACGTTGGTCCCTGGGCAAAGGGGCGAGCCGAGATGAGTAGATCAAGATTGCTATACGAAGGAGAGAGAAAGAGTGAGAATACATCGGTGAACAGAAAAACGACATGTTGTCAGAGAGCGAAGAAGGGGAGGGCTAGCAGGAACTTTTAGACGTACATCCAATTACCGGCCGCAGGGAGACATAAACGCTGGAGGACTGAGAACTCGTCATGAGGCACAACGGATAAGAGCTTTAATAGTCGGATTGGTGTGAACTTAATAAAAGGGGGAGGGATATTGTGTTGATACAATTTTGGGAGAATGGTTTACTCTGGAAATCAGGGCCTACATAGCCACTTTAGTTTTCCTCGTAGTAAGGGCTCTTAAATGATGTGGCAAGGAACAAGACGGGCAGAAGACTGAACACCTGGAAATGTGGGCGAAGTTTATTGACGAGAAAAGAAGAATACGCAAAAGGTCTAACAGAGTGCAGAAAGGCGCCTATTTTCATTGACGATGATAAAATTATTAAGATAGTGTCATTTTAATCTCATATTTCGCTACTGGATTTGTAGTTGATGTGACGTCACTTGGCATCGCAATGCCAGGAATTATTAGTTACAACAAACTCAAAGAAACGTGATGCAATCTTAACGTTCCAATCCGTAAACTTACTTTAAACCGACCATCACAAACTGCGTCTCGCTGGCCTGACGCAAGTGTTATTCCATGGTCAGTAAGTTCTTCTGTCATTAATTTGAACGAAATCAGAACTTGCCTTTCATCATGCGATAAATTCTACGTATTTCTAATTTTTTAATCACACGTAACAATATAAGAAGACCATAGAGCACGTTTAGTGCTGGCTAGACTCGGTCATAGTTCATGCAAGATTAGTTAACAGAACTTGCTATCCAAAGACGCTTAAGCCACGTATGTGCCATCATCTGAAGTAGTAAGAAGATACTTCGAATTATTTTATTTTTTGGCAGGGTTCGGTAGGGTAGCAGCTGTTAAAAGTCTTATGAAGAAGGACGTATAAAAATCACCAGAAGAAAATAATCATTCTGTGTTGAAGTCATTTTGCTGAAAATAATTTATTCGAAAAGTCTTTTTGCCGAAAAGCTACTTGGCCGAATGTCTTTTTCCCGAAAATAGGTTTACTTAATTTTTCAGTACCTTCCTTAACTTCACAAAGAGCAGTTTACCCTAAAGTCATTTTGCCTAAAATTCTCGCATTCCTGTTAACATTTGAAGCAATCATTAACCTGAAAATCGTTTTGCCTAAAGCGTTTTTGAATAAAATCATTTTGCCTTAAAGTTTGATGATACGTTTTCTAACTGCAACTAAGATAAAATTTTAATATTTTGCAACAATAATAGCTTCCCACGTTGGAGGATTTTAGAACTCTGAAAGTTTAGTTCAACACGATGTTGGAAAAGAGTGCAGTGTTTTGTTTGGGGATAGTAGGAGCTAATATTTTTCTAGAAAATCCAAAGGATAGCGCTGCCTATACGCACCGACAACATACTCATAAGGTTTAATGTACAACAATCAAAATAAGCAGCTGAATATTTAATCAAATGAAACGTAACGCTTCCTTACTCACGTTTCCTTGTACCCTGTTAATTTTTTTACATTAACTTGTGATTCGAATATCTTATAAATCACTAAGCATAGTTCTGCAACGGTTTTATTCTTCAATGATCTATTTGAAGAAAAAATTAAGAAATTATAATATTTGTTCGTTATTAAAAAAAAACAACTGTATTCCTCTTTCCTTCATCCTCCACCTACAACTACCTTTCAAATTCGTGAAGGTCGGATACAAATTGAAATGCATTATTAGATGTAAAATATAAGACTGGTCGAGGGGATTTATGTAACTCAGCAGTATAACACAAAGGGCCACTCTATGTTCTGAAATACAGTAAGTGGCTGTATTAATATAAAAACATTCTATATTAATAGAAAATGTGTATACGTGACAGGTGAATCATTTTTAAACATAGCAAATAGAAGACCTTATAAATTTACAAAATAAATGCAAGAAACAGTCATCCATACCAAATTTGCAAAGAGATATACTACTGCACTCACTATATTACTATACTAGCTGTCTCTTTACGGCTTCGCCCGCGTGTACTATAGAAGAGAGTAACTAACTTTTAATTACGTATTAATTGATTGTGTTACTATATTCTCTGTATATCTTTAAAACAACAAATACAAACAGCTTTAGCCAGTCCACTTCGCTGAGCGTACTTTAATTGCAGAACATCTTTGTTTTTAATTCATATTTATTTCTCAATAAAATAGCTTCCTGGCTGCGGCTTTACCCGCGTGAAATTATGTAATATAAAAAGTAACTCTGGATAAAGTATGTGACGAAGGCATTTAACAGCTAGTGTACTCAATAACAGTTAACTATAAATTGCCTTAGCTCAGTGTAAAGAGCGCGCGCAATATGCTCATATGAAGTCATAGTAATTCCCATTGCAAAGTCTTGCACGAGATACGAACCCGTAACCCCACCCCTCCCACACCACAAACTTTATACAATACCTGAGTGATTGCTTAAAGTTTGAGTCGGACCGCCCGGTTTACAGCGCCATAAAGTACGACATTCTCGGTAACTTGACGAACTACAGCCAAACAACAAGGGGGTCAAGCAAAATACATTGTTAGATAGGCGAGTGTCCAGACCTGTTCTTCTACGACCGTGGTACAGGCTACAGTCCAAAGAGGTTTTATTCAAGAGTAGGTTGGCAAAAAGAAACAACTGTTGAATTATTTCTCCATGATCATTCTCTTTTTTCGGGAGACCAACATTTTACTGCTCTTCACATCCTTAATTTTCGAATTTCATAAAACCCTTAATTTGATTTGTAGATATTTACATAAGCTTCATTCTTACCAAAAATCATCTTGATATCTCAACGGTATAAGCGGTACAGATAATTATTTGAAAACACCTTTAATTATTTTAATAGCTTTCAAGGACGAATTTCAAAAAATCCTGTAATCACTTTTTTTGATATTTACATAAGATTTATATTAAAGCAAAAATCATTTTAATATTTCCACTGGTTTAGGAGATAGTGGGATTAATTAAAAACACGTTATATTTTTTAAGAGCCATCAAAGACGAATTTCGAAAAATTCTAAAATGCTTTTTAGATGTTTACTTAAGCATTATTTTAAAGAAAAAATCACCTCACTATCTGAAATGGTTGAGGAGAAATCACGGATTAGTGAAAAACACATTTTACGGCTTTTCACCCCCTTAATTTTAGAATTTCGCAAAATCGAAAAATTCTCTACTATGCATTTGTTTGGGCAATATTTTTAAGTTAAAAAATTATGATAGCTTTCCCGGTTAGTGAGGTATCAGGGATTCTTTGAAAACACATTTCATCCCTTTAACTATCAAATTTCGAAAAATCCATTCATAGTAGGTACCTACGGGGCAAAGGGCAGCTTCCCTCAAAATTTCATGGTTTTAAGTCCAGCGGTTTGGGCTGTGCGTTGATGAATGAGTGAGTGAATGTGTCAGTCAGGACATTTCATTTTATGTATTAAGATTAAAATTGTTAAAAATTACACCTGTTTCGCAGTATTTCGATCGACAAGTAATAAAGAACTGCAACAAATTTCGATAGTATTCGATTGACAAAGGATTCATAATATTAAGTTATGTGCCATAGAGTAGCTATATAGTATATACAAATACACTTTGATACCTGTCGCAATGGAGATAAGTTTGTAATCACGTCCCTGGGGCCCAAATTTTTAAACTTTTGGAAATAGTTTCGCTTGAAGTTTCACTCAATAGCGAGTGTCAGAATGTTAGGATTCCTATTTCTTAAACGACCATAGTTAATGTCGGGTCGAGATTGAAAGATTCCGATAGCATCATGTGGCATCATTGCATTTTGCTTGACGCACTGCCAATCATTTCTAAGCACAGAGCTCTCTCGGAAGCGGATATCGATGAGCTTCGATAATAGAGACGAGAAAACAAGCAACGGATTTATGTAAAATTACGCTGTGGCAGTAGCACGAAATATTTTATGGAAGGTCACCCGAAGTTGTGTACACGCAAATTTTCACGATATTTTACTAACGGAACAAGCTACGGTCTGTCGAACGAACTAACGAAAGTTCTAAATTTGGAGAAAGGTTTAGTCTCCGTATTTAACATAAACATATTTTCTGTTTTGCATTAGAACTGGTCTAAAAGTGCATGTGTTCTACCATTAGTTGATAAACTTTTCAATCCCCTTTAGTGTTTCTAACCGTCCTGGGGGATGATTACGAACTTATCACTTGTGTTAGCTATCGAAGTGCATTTCTGTATAATTATCTGTTCTATGGTGCATAACGATTGTAATGAATGCAGTGATAATTTATTGCTATGAATAGTCGTCACAGTTCGTTACTCGCCGATAGGAATACTGCGATAAGGGTGTACAAAACCACTTCCCTGCAAAGCGTGGGAAAAACAATTATAAGCGGTATTGATGTATGAAGTATGCCAATAAAATAAATTTCACTAGATTACCCGTACGTCTGTAATTGTTGAAATTTTATGATAAGCTAAGTGAGTGTGGAACAATTTAATTACCTCAAGGTGACATGTTTATTGGAAAAATAAATTATCTCTACCCTTATGACTAAGAACATTCTTACCTTTAGAAGACTTGTGCAGCTGAATACAATAGGAAAGAAACATCGTTGCAAGGGTAACAAATATCTACAGAAACATTATCGCCCTTGACTTCTCGCGTTAATAAATATTACAGCATTCCCCCTTCATTGTAACGCTGAAGTAAATAATTTAATAGCGCGTCTGTTATTTTTGTTAGTGGTTAGAATAACGGCGTAATATTCAGAGTTGTTGCGAGGAGGAGAAATACGGGACTTAAAAAGTAAAAAAAATGAACACTTTAGCAAAAAATGTAAAACGCGTAATGTTCACAAAAGCCTGCATGGGGTATCCACATCCTCCCTTCCGCTCTCGCCACCTCCCAAATGACAATAACAATGGCAGTGGTTAACAACAAAACTCGTCCCCGTGTCATTAACCTCGTGGTCTCATCACTGGAACTACCCCCGGTGCTCACAATGCAGCCTTTGTGGGTTTAAGCCGCGGGGAAGAGTGGCTTGCGGTGGTCCTCTGTCTCTCGAGGCTGCGAGAGATGCGGTATGCCGTAATGGCGGCTGCAAATCATGGACAAAACAAAAAAAAGTTAATAATAATGTTAATTGTCGTAGCAGCAATCATCGCCAGCCATTTCCCCCCTGAACCTCTTATTCTACAGAGAGAGGCATGACGCTAAATCCTGCTCCGAATACTTTTCAAATCATAGATAATACTTCTAAAGAGACCTTGTTCAATGAAAAATGCTGTCACCCTGTCAACATGTAATTATTTTTGAAACTAACTCATAAAAAAGAACCTAAATTTAAAAAATTTTTACATAAAAATATAAAACCAAGGTGCATTTTCGTTAAATTCGTAAATTCTTAATAATGACACATTTCAGCGTGTGACATTAGAAAATTCATCGAGTACCTATCGGCTTATATACGCAGTGCAGAATTTTGTTTTGTTTAGTTGCCAAGACAGTTATTAGTGGCATTACAATACCACTGTTTGTAAAATTTTAAAAGAAATTATCTTATTACACGCTGGCTCATTTCTTGAAATATTGTAAGGAAATGTTTGCAATTTTCAAAGGATGTTTGTAAATTGTTTTTTAAGAACTTAAAAATATCAGTCAACTTTCTTTATTATAAATACTATTTCCACAAGGTTTCGTTTATCGTGCTTTAAAATGAGATTATCTGTGAATGATGACGGTAATCTAACACAAAACCTAGAGACGACAGACCGGTGCATTTATCATTCTGCTACGGTAACAAATAAACTCATCTGGATATTTATGTGTGAAAGAAGTTGTAGGTGATGCCGAAAGAAGTTACAATTTTTCGAGCGATAATTTTTTTTAACGGTGCTTCTAAAATAAATAATCAGGAAGATTTGAAATTAAAGTATTCGCTATGACTGAGCCTAATCAACAATCTCGTTTGCCTCATGACAAAATTAATACAACATACATTAAGTATCGATAACCATAAAACGCGGATTAATGAGCATATCAGTAAACAAACCTCAACACAAATCAGTACTTCACTACAGCTTGTAAGGAAGTAATGCATTTTAACTGACCACTGAAATGTAAGGTTAGCAGTGAACTATTTAAAAACGGCATGTGTAGTAAGGTATTATACAACAAATGTGTGATAAAAGACCTAAAGAGAATGTTGACATTCTATTTGTATGAATTGTTCCTAGAAAATTGTGCATAGAAAGTTGCAATAAAACTATTCGTATTTTGGTAAGCTCTTTTAGATACATGTGTCTCATTTTTTCGAACTGATGGTTATGATATAACGTAAAATTTAAACTAAATTACATTAAGTCGGATTCTACAATTGCAACGCTCTCTTGGTTATGAAACATAACTGCAATTTTAGGCGCTCTACTATTACTACTTCTGCTTTATAGTTTGTTAGAATGCTGATGTGTCTTTTAAATGATCCAAAACGACTGAAGGCTAGCAATAAATATCAATTTCCTTCTCTCGTCGAAGAAAATTATTTTCTAAGACTTCTGGGGGTAAGAGGAGTGGCTGTCCCTAATTAACGACTGTCGTCGAATCAGTGAAGAGTTCATATTCAGAGATATACCGAATATAATTTTCTTCGTACTTTAACTCGAACGGCATACATTTTGCACAGCGCGTGGATGTGTTCCTACGTAACCCTTAGCACAAAATCGTGATTCTCACAACAACATTTCGCCAATATGTTACTAAGAGATGTTCACGGATTTATTTCTTCAGTTCTATAAAATTTTAGAAATCATATAATGCAAGACTGCAGGAAGTTAACAAAAAGGTTCAACACTATTTTCTAGCTATAACGCTAGGTCCACAACAAGCAAGTTTAAACTATATAAAAATAACCATAATATGAACAGAATATAGTTTTGAAAACATTTCAAAGAAACTTCGATGTTTGTATAGGAGAAAGTTTGATCTCAACCTACTTGTAAGATTCATTTGTAAACGTCGCTTCTACTCTTCATGAATACGTCGAAAACTCTCAGGATGAACTATCATATTAAATCTAAACATGTATGAACAAATAAAAATGTTCAACTCTTTAGAGAAAATTTTAAAGTAATTTTACTATTGTTAAATAAATCAAATTGTATGTTGAACTTTGGTTATGTGGAAAGCTGCTTCTTTCTCACTTTCATTTGGAGCGACTGGAGACCCAGCTAGTGCGACGCTGCAGGAATGATTACTATGAGTCATGACTGAGAAAGAGAGGCTGGTGTGAGGGACAGAGAGGGAGGGTTCACAGACAGGAATTGGTTAGGGCCCGAGGGGTGGGGGCAGTTTAAGTGATTTATCCCGCTTCCCCGTAGCAGCGTCGCTAATACCTCGCAATGAACCAACGCGAGCATTGCACCCCGCCCCTGCTCGCACAGTCCTCATCACTGAACCCCTCCCCTCCTCCTCTCACAACCACTACATTCCTGCCAGGCCGGGCGGTGAGCTCCACGCTTACGTATCAACCGCCGATAATCTCAATTCGAGGCCGCAGTAAAGTGGGAATTAAACCGTGCACAAGAGCCTGACGGCAGGAGGGTAGCGGGTTACAATATGTGCCGCTCTGATCGGCGTGTCGCGCCCTCAGTGGCGGCCGCGATGTAATTCCCTGTGCAGCAGGCGAACAAGATTGGCCTCATAAACTGGCAAACGCGCTCGGGGCGGCTGGAACCGTCTAACGACTCCATTATTGTTAAACACTGCCCTGGAAAGCAGAGCATGGCGTGTCGGAAGCAGTCTCATTTGTTGCAGTCTATCGATCTGTAAAATCGTACATTTACAGGTGAATTATAATCACTTGCAACTATATTATACTTACGCTAAATTCTCTGGAAATGTGAGGAGTAAATTGACTCTAAATTAAGAAACAAATTATTTAAACATACTTTACATTGTAAGCATATCAGAAGTGAGGGATAGATTGAACATTGTAATAAAGTAAAACTCGATCAATAGCGGCTCTTACTCTGTTTGTGTACGAGTCAAACTCAGAACCTCATTACACAAGGCACTTCAGCAATATCAACCACGAAATATCGTTTAAGATACAAGCAAATTCTGAATCCCACTTAAATCCTCTAGAAATGCGTAACATTATTTATTTCGTTACATTACTTCCAAAGCGTTATGTTAAATGCTTGACCGAAAATCTCACATACAAAAATTGAGCTGGTGTATTCAATGTTACAGTGGACTGCGTCAAACTATACCCTACATGTATACAACATGTTTCACTCCAAGAAGAAATTATGTTGTCAATTATGTTAGGTATAATAAGGATGAAGCAAAATTTAAAAATACTTCTTTGCTTTGTACGGAAAGTGATGACATCGCTCGCAAACAATAATGAACTCAATGTATTACGCTAAACATTTTCCAACCAAGGAAAACCTGTGAAACTTATAATGATTAAATAAACGTTATGCATTTCTTATTAGTTGGTTGACTGGATGACAGCACTTTTAACACAAACGTATTCCTATCGTACTGACTCCAGCTAAACTCTTTGGCGTAGTTCAGTCAGGAAATATATTATACCCATTTACCGCTTGTTTCTTCGAGTTGTAGTTTAGGAACTACGGAAATTTATGTTACAATATTGTCACGACGGTAAATTTCGGGCATTTATTTATTTTTTCTTCTCATCCATACTCGAAACAGGTGGTAAAGTTATTTTGGATTACAATTTTGAAGAGTATTCCGTTTTCGGGAAGTCAGTTCTTTACATTTAGGATCGTGGAAGTCTGAAATGTTCTCTTACAGTCTCTCTGATTGAGTTTTTTTTTTTTTAAGTTCACTGTTCTTGGAAGCCTGCAGAGTGGTTGTCACGGCAACGTTTGTAGATTCCTTAGTGGGCAGTGTCCCGGTAGTGTGCGCAGGTCGATGGCCTTGTGTTAGGTTGTAGGCAGGTGAGGGGTTTGGTGGAGGATGTGTCGGTGTCGCCGAGCAGTCGTGCGCTGTGGGTCCTTCTGGCACTTTCGGCGAGAAGCGGCCTTCCGGGGGCACTGGACGCCTTTGTCAACGCTCCCCCGCTCCCCTGTCCCACATTACCATCTGTAGTAGGGCAGACGCACGGGCGAGTTGTATAGTACTGCATATTTCTGTCGTTCCACTCTCGGACAGTCCCCCCGCCCGTGGCGTCAAACATCGCTGCCTTGTGGAAGCCCTGTGGGACAGAGAGGGTAGATGTTGCGTCAGTCTAGAATGGTCACTGCTGACCGTTCCAGGAAGGTAAATCATGGAAGGTTCTGGTAGGTGCAACGGAGTGTATAAATACCTGCGGTCCATGTTTAGGGGAGCTTTTTGTTTTCCGGACTTTTTCTTAGCTTTTTGATGTTAGAGATTTTTGAGTTTTGGCGACTTTTAATCAGGGCGGAGTTTTAACTTAGGACTTAGGCAAGCAGGGCGATGCCCCGGTGGGCAAGGCGCAAGCCTAAACTCTCGTAATGCCAAATTACATGTCTTAAGTTTAGTTAGCTAGTTTTGTTAATTATTTATTTTATTTCGGTTAATTATTTAATATTCAAATTTTAATATGATAATTAATACTCCAAGTAGCCCTGAGGAGCTGAGACTTCGCTGGACAGGAACTTCAAAACCACAAGTATTCTATCTGTTTGTTATTCTAATTATTTTATTATTATTATTCATTATTAATTCCGCTAGTTTTCGTGTTCGGTTTTTGTTTTAATAGTCGTGGATTCCTTTTCGAGTGTATATGCTGTTGGTCAGTACGATCGTTGTTTTCTTCATGTTTCATCATTACTCAATGTCCTTAAACTTTATTTCTTTATTGTAATAATCAGACACTACTATTTTGTGGATGATTTTTAACATTAATTTATATTCCCTAGTTGCAAATTTCATAACTTGATTAAGCTACTTTAATAATAGTTGTTCGTATATGACAAGGAGTACACTAAGCACACTACAAGATAAGAGACGCGACCCGTATGGGACGTTATAGTCTGTGTTCGATCCACAGTACCCTCTCGCACACATCTATTGCCAAGCAGTTTCATTCTTCACTACCAAACATTAGTTATTTATGCCGCTAGCCTACAAGGTAGAAGTCTTGTCTTTAAAGTGTTTATGGTTTTTATTTGACTTAAGGAGCTACGTATTTATTTCCACCACAGTTCTATTTAATAATTACAGAGTTAATTTTGTGTTCATGGTTTGTCTTAAGTTTCAGTCAGTTGCTTGTTCATTTATTAGTGATTTTATTTGCTTTCCACCTCGTAGTCTTAGCTAGCATATCGTTAGTCAGTTGTACACACACCCCCAGTTTACATCAATTTAACACTTTGCTTATTTCACATTTACTACCATTTCAAATTATTACTATTATTTCTTTATTTTATTTTACTACGACCCAATCTCCTGACAATAAATACTCAGCTTTATTACATAGTGGATAAGTGTTTAGAGTATTTTTTAAGGGATTGATAAATAAAAAAACGTTTTTTAAAATGTTGTGTTGTATTTTCTTTCACTGTGATTAAAACATCTTTGAAGGACCATGTGCATAGACAAGAAATATTTACGTTCTTTTTTCGGTACATACAGTTTGTAAAGGCTAATGAAAGAAAGCTGGAAACATTCACATTGCACGTGTATCTAACTACAAACTAATTATTGCTATTCACTGATACGGATTAAGTTATTTTAGGTGCACGTACTCACGCGTAAATAGTAAACCGATAGTATACAGCTTACGGCATTTGGTAAAACAACGTACCCTCTAATAATATGAGTGACTAGAACGATTATCTTACATAGGAAATATATCTTGGTAATTTTGTCATTCATTCATTTTCATTTGTCAAATATGTGTTTAATTATTTTGCTTTAGGAGTACAACGATATATGAATGCTTTTATTATTAAGAAATTGACAGAACGTTGGAGAGTATTTTTTCTTGTCAGACCAAACGACGCAAAAACCACCAACTACTGCGAAAGTTATATCGGGTTTAAAGTGAATTCTAATTAGTCAAGAGTTTTAGGATTGGCAGAAGTTTACAGCAATGACACCAAGTGTTGCTTCCGTACCATATCCTCGGCTCTAACACAAGGTCAGCCATTATATTACGAGTTGTAGCACGTAAGTGTATGTGTCCACAAGATTCTTGATAGTATGGTATGCGGGGATTTATAAGCGGCAAATTTAACTAAACTATCACAGTTCATTGCTTTTAAATCATACTAACGATGCAGACTGATGAACGTCATTACCCTGCGACCTTTGTTTCCCATCGACCTTCATCACATAGTTTGTATGACGCAGTTACTCGTTCTCCCTCCTGCAGGGTGAAATGTAGCGGGACGGTTGGCAACACTGAAGTAAATAGCTGCACTTACAAATATCGAGCACCACCACACCTTCATTCTTCGAAATTTTCCAATATATCGCCATCATTTGTTTCGTCTTAACAGCGATCGAATTCCCTTGTAGGTCACCATTTTCGGTCGAGACGTATTTGTACAAACGCCTGTATAAGATACCGACGCAAAATTATTTTTACTTCATCGTGGAAATTAAGTGAATATTCTATCTTTTTAAACAGTATGCGTGAGTCTGTACAGTATAACTCTCTCCTCGTTTATTATACAGGCTGTTACTCACCAACACCAACTAACTCCGGCAGGTGATTCCTTACGAAAAAAAAAAAACAAGCAGAATTTACACTTTACATTTTCATTTGAGACTCTGAATATCAAAATTTATAATCGTTTTTCCCCAAAATATCTTAAGCTAAACAACATAAATAAACAATATTTTCAGAATTGATTAATGCTGTTGATACCTTAAAACCAACAGCAAATACATCTTTATACCTTCCACCCTTATTGAAATAATAGGGGTGGCTACCCTAGAATTGCATACAACTATTTAACCGTCAGGATTTTCGAACATTTGAAGAGGGTTTATTGAGAAATAAGACTGGTGTAACATAAAAAGGTCCTCTTGTTGCAACTGTCTAGGACATACCGTTTATGCTCAAAACACATCTGAATATTCGCGCAGACATACAGAGCCTAGAACAATCGGAGTTTGTGTCCGACCGCCCTAACTGCAGCGCCAATAAAACACAATATTCTCGGTAACTTGGTGAACTACAGCCAAACAACAAGGGGGTCAAATATCCAGGCGAGTGTCCAGACCTGTTCTTCTACGGCCGTGCTCTAAACTAATAAATGTTTAGGGTTTTATGAGTTATGCAAAGAATTATGACGATTTTCAAACACGACTGCGACATTGGATTTCATTTTTTTCGTTGATATTGTTTTACTTTATATTTATTTGTTTCAACATCCCTATGCCTTCCTTCTTCATGAGTGTGTTTATCCGTTACCACTGCAAAACCTTGCCCTTAGAGATGTGTGTAATCTGACATCTGTAAAACACTTGTCGCTGTAGCTAACAAATCAAGTTATGTTGGTTTCATTGTTAACACATCGTTGTTTACAGGTTGCACTGTACTAGTGCCCTGGACATTCAAGCACGATTGAAAAAAGGGTTAATGCCGCCCGTGACCTCATGCAACCCGACGCGCTAGTGAGTTACGCGGGCTGCATGCCATCCAGGGGCGTACTAAACGGTATACGCGCAAACGGGTACTCGCGTCTGCAGCGAACAAATCGACTGCCGCTAATCGTAATACGTATTTTCATCTCGTGCATTGGATATCGTGTATACTTCGGTAGTCTTCATGAAGATAAGAGCGCGCGTACACATACATGCACTGGGACTTGGGGGTATAATTCCGTTAGTGTAAATGCCAGAGCGACCAAGCTACACGAAAAATGGTATTTGTTGCTGTATATTTGCTGTTTACTCAGAATCCTACCAGGGAAATTCTGTTTCGTTTATCAACAGCAGTGAGTATCAACATTTATAAATAAAGTACCGTAGTTGTAATACGTGACAGTAGTAGTTATCAGTACCCTAATTTTTGGTGAAATATGAACATAATTTAATTAAGGTTTTATTGACTGTACGTTCGTCATAACTACTTCTGTCTTAAGTATGCGATGACAAAGAGTGTGTATATTTTGAAATGTATAGTAGGTCATATGGTCTGAAATTTCGTATGTTTATATTACTCAAAGTAATGGAAACTGTGGGAAACAGAATTATGATATTTCAAACATGTATATTAAACCACATAAATTTAATTTCATACATTCTTGAAATAATTTTTCTGTTCTTACGTAAATTGTTACACCTTAGAATGACACATAAAGTAAATAGTTACGTATAGTTGTATATTAGCGTACAATATAAACTGTTTGCAACAGAAACGTCATCAGCTCAAGTTAAGCAATGATTTTTTTTTTTCAAACATAAAGAAGATAATCATATTGTTTCTGCGTTTTCGGTAGTCAACATTTTGTTATTACAATTTACGAAATTGTTTTTTTTTAGTTTATTTCCTTACGAATTATTACATTATCTTTCTTTTCCTCAGTGTACAAAACGGAACATTTTCCACGTTAATTAATTATAATTCTTAGAAGAAAGAAACTGCTGGTCTGGATTTCCTTTCTACAAAATTTTACGACCAAATGTCAAATCAGTGGGGCGCGTGTTAATTGAATCGGCGATGGCTAGTACACGGATTCATCGTGCTTGTATTACGGCGAACGTCACATTCCCTGACGAACGCAGTTTATGATGAGATGATCGCATCGTTTGTAGTCTTGCCGTGTAAAATAGGGCAATGTGAAACACGTAGATTGATTCAACCTTCTGCTTGAAATATGCTCAGGCAGTGAGTACTGGCTAGATGATCATCGACGGCGGGCAATTACAAGTCATTATCAGAGGCCTTATACCTTTGAATGTGTATACTGGACACTATACAATAATTATCAATAATAGGGCGAATACGGCCACTAACAGTCAACAGTGCGAGATTTACTAGTTAAAGACGCCAAAATTAATACAAAAATGTGTAACGTAATGGAACCTATGTTTGCTGCTGTGTAGCGAGAAAGACACCTCAACAATATAACCGAGAGAGGTGGCGTTACGGTGACACTTTTGATTCACATTACGGGGGAACCCGGGTTCGATTCCTGGCTTCAACGACCCTGATTTCAGTTGAACACAGCCTCCTGAAATAGTTCTAAGTGAATGTTTGGCTGGCTCTCAAACAAAGGCTACTGGTGAATCCTCTCCAAGTTCCTGTTGTTGGGTTAATTTGTAAGTCACATTACTTGATCCCAACAATAATAGGTAGTATTTGAAAAATGCTATGCTTCCTCGATGATATTATCCACGCCAATCATTCTAACATTCTGCTTATATATCTAAACTTAGTGTGAATAGGTTGGACAGCGTTAAAGAAGTTCCTCTCTCGTGAAATGGTGTGTTCCGTGCAGGGAACGAGGCGTGCCTGAACAGCGTTGGTCTAATTATCTGAAAGGTAGGACATAGGAGACATATCTGGCGCCTGCAGTATTGCGAGCGGGTAGAAGGACACGTCTGTGGCAAACAGGGCAGCACAGCTCTTGCCCTTACCCCTCTTGCCATTACCCCACTTACCCTCATTAACCAACCCTCCCCAGTCCACCTTCCCAACATTCAACTCCCCACAGACCGTCGGCACACGGGGGGCAATCCTGCTGAAAGCTCCTGCCGTTCTGATTAAACAGAGCAGATGCGGTCACGTGGTGTGTGTTGGGCCCTGGCTGTGATTTCACTCTGCGCATCTGTACGTGTACTACACCGGCCGTTACCTGGGATTTTTCATCGCCGCGGGAAGGAGGGAGGGAACTACTCCGTTACTGAACCCTACTGACTTAACCTCAAAGTAATCAGGGATTACTTTTGAAAAATTGTATTAATAATCCAAGTGCAACAACGATTTTCGTACTACAAAATTAAAGAACAAAATTTAATATGATATACATATAACATTAGAGCTACGGGAATTTTAAATTAAACGTTACAGCTCAAATTGTGTCAGTAAAATGGCAATGAAGTTTATCAGTAGGAATATATACCAATCTTCAATATCACCAACAAAAGGAAAGGGTCTAGGCTTCTGGGTTGTAGCCGCGTCAATGTCGCATTTCTTCCCGACGTTTCGGACAGCAATGCAGCTTCCATCTTCAAGGGTGAAGTTTCTAGTCGCAGTAACTATTTCCTTCTCAAGGAACTTCACCATTGAAGATGGAAGCTGCAATGCTGTCCAAAATGTCGGGAAGAAATGCGACATTGACGCGGCTACAACCCAGAAGCCTAGACCCTGTAGACAACGGCCGCGAAAGCCTACGAATTTCTTTAAAATGAAAGGGTGTTTAACATTATGTAATATATTTCTTGGCACTTTAGAACAACCGAATCCAGAACTAGTTCCTAACTACGCAGACTGCTTCGGAGCCCTGACGTGAGCACGTTAAGGGAATTTAATATTTATTTATATGAAAGAGAATACATTATTATTACATTCACCCCACCTAGGTCTTATAATCTTCAAGGTATTCAGGTCTTCGACGAACTCGTTCACTACGACGCAGAGCAGGAATATCAGTTTGAGGATTAACAGTCTGAGAATTCGGAAAAGCAGTTTCTGTTTTATTTTTATTATGATCACTGTTATCGTCATAGGATTGAGATGCATCAGGTGAAATATTTTCATCCAACTGTTTTACCTCTCCATTTTGAGCTGAAACTGAATGATCAGCAAAGTTTCGCTGGGTAATATTGTTGGGCTCTTCAAATCCGTCATTTCCGATAGGTGCCAAATGTCTTGTCGAGGCAGTAGTTTCACGACAGTTTGGAAGTCTGATTTGGGCATATTCAGAATTGCCTTCCAATAAGATGACTTCATCTACAAGGGGTTCGTACTTAGTGTCTGACATAGCGCGTCATTAACACGGGTCCTGGTGTCAGCAGCCAAGTTGGAGTAGATGTGCCATTGTTAGACCTCCTTACATGCTTGAACATTCTCTCGTGTGGAGTCTCATTTGTACTAGTGCAAAGAAGAGAACGCATAGCGTGCAAAGCATCCATTAATACTAACTCCCAATGACGAAGGTCTAGGTTTTTAGTCTTCAATACTAGTTCAATCATTTTCCAAACAGTGCCAACGTATCTTTCTGCTTGCTCATTACCTTGTGGGTTGTACGGAGTGGATCGACTTGTAGCAACACCGAAAGAGTTAAGATAATCTTTAAGCTCTTGAGACATGAATGATGTACCTATGTCAGAATGAAGGTATGCAGGTGTTCCAAATAGAGAAAACAGTTCCTGAAGTTTAGTTATGACAGAAGCAGAAGAAAGATCACAACAAGGAAAAGCCAAAGGAAAACGAGAAAATTCGTCTACAACAATAAGTAAGTATCTGTTCTTAGAAACAGAATTTAGAGATCCTTTGAAATCAATATTTAAGCGCTCAAATGGCTGAGTCTCTTTAAAGGTGTGCTTGACGTTTGAAAAATCGAGGCTTGATTTCATTACATACTTTACATGGAGAAACCATTCTTCTAATTTCATCTAAAGTGTACGGAAAATATTTACTTAGTACCCAGTGATACATCCTCGTTTCTCCAGGATGAAATAAGATTTGATGGAGATTGTTAAATTTCCTCAAAGAAGTGTCAGACATAGCAGAACACTGGCGGGAGAGAGTATGAGCAGCCTCATTACCTCTGGCTGGTCTGTAGATTATTTCATAATCATAAGTATAGCAAGACAACTCTAATCTCCACCTTAAACTTTTTTTGTTCTTTACTTTACCAGATATTTTAGTATCAAACATAAAAGGACACAGATTTCTGATCTGTTATCAACCGGAAATTTCGACCCAGTAGATAGTGTCTCCATTTGCGGATTGCTTCTACAATCGCATAGGCTTCCTTTTCCACAGCAGAATGATGCTGTTCAGATTTAGAGAGTGTCCGAAAGAAGAAGGCAACAGGTCGACCACTATGAGAGAGTATTGCAGCTATAGCTCGTTCAGAGACATCTGTTTCTACTGTGAATACTTCTTCGGGGTCAATAGCAGAAACTACTGCATTAGAGATGTCATCCTTCAGTTGATTGAAAATCTCTTCCGCTTCAGGTTCAAGAGGAAATTTGGTCTGAGTTAGAGCTTGAATTTTCTTTGAAAAGTTGGGAATAAGATGTGAGTAGTGATAAAACATGCCAAGAGCTCTTCTCAAGGAACTTATATTCGTTGGCAGAGGTAGTTCTTGGAGTGGCCGTAGGCGTTCTGGGTCTGTAGGTGTAGAACCATTGCTCACAATACACCCGAGAAAGTTGATGGAACGTGTTGAGAAGCAATACTTTTTTATTTATAGTTAGTCCGTATTTTGAAACTGTGTCCATAAATATCTTCAGATTAGAGTCATGCTCTTCTTGATTCTTACCACTAACCGTAATATCATCCAAGTACGCTGCTACTCCAGTTAGATTTTCATCAGAGATAATCTTATCAATAGCTCTTTGAAAGCAACCACACCATTAGTTACTCCGAAAGGTATTCGTTTGAATCGATACAGTTTACCACTAGCCTCAAATGAAGTATACAATTTATCTTCTTCTTGTATAGTTATTTGATGTTAAGCACTCCTCAAGTAGATTAAACTGAAAACTTCATTATTAGCTAACTCATTCATCACATCATCAATCCTTGGCAACGGATACGCATCAAGATGTGTGAACCGGTTTATGTTTTGAGAGTAGTCCACAACCATTGGTTTTTTGTGATTTTCGCTTTCAACAACTAAAGCCTGTGCTCTCCATGGCGAAACACTTTCTTCTATTATCTCTTCTCTTAGCAACTTTTCTACTCCTATTTCTATAAATTTCTTGTCCGATTCAGTGTGCCGTCGAGATTTAATGGCTACTGGTTTGACATTTGGCATGATATTGCGAAAAAGAGATACAGGTTCAATAAAAGCAGCTGCTAATGTACATATATTGAGAGTGTCTTGAGAACCACCAAACTGAATGTTTACAGAATAAGTAGCTAAGATATCATGTCCGATAACAATATCAGCGCATAGTTAAGGTAAAATACTTAAGACAGCAGGGTATACACATGTCCATCTACAGATAAAGTAACTGAACATTCACCTAGAGAATAAAATTTTAAACTGCTGGAAGCCATAGATATCTCCATTCTTTTACGACTGTTGACAGGAAGTTGAAGTTGTTTTACACGTTTCTCGCTTATAAAGCTAGAGGTGCTGCAGCAGTTTCATTAATAATAACTGGCACTACAGCCTTCGAAAGACCACAGGATACACTAGCAATACAAGAATAAGATAAATTTTGAATACAAGAAATTGTGTTAGCAGTTTTTGGAAGTCGTTTGTGACAGACTTTCTCGTAGTGACCTTTCTTGCCACATCCTCTGAGAATAACATTCTTCGCAGGGCAGATACTTCTGATATGCTTAATGAAGCCACAAAAATAACATCTCGCATTGGTAGCTGATAAAGCCTCCTTTTGTTCTAAATTTAGTGACAGTTTTTGATTAGTGTTCTCGTTAGCCAACGATTTATTTGTTTCAGAAAGAGAATTGACAGGTTCGGGAGAATCGTAACAGGCAGACTGATGCTGAGCAAATTCTAAAGATCGAGCCAAACCAAAGGCTTCTTCCAGAGACGGATTTTGTGTTTTCGAGGAGACGCTGTCGAATGTGTGCATCTCGTAAATCAGCAATGAAAGCATCACGTACACAGTCGTTTTATTTAACTCAGCAATGACAGCCTTAAAATTGCATTCTTTACTGAGTTGCTTTAGAGCTTCCAGATAAACTGTAATAGATTCACCACACTGTCGTTTTCTAGTTGCAAGTTTATGACGAGCAAAAACCTCGTTAACAGGTTTAGAATAAAGATTATTCAGTACAGTTACTGTATTTTCCATACTATCACAATCGCTAATGTAACTGAATACCGAAGCAGAAACATGGTTTAGCAAAATGTGGATTTTTTCTTGTTCGCTAGCTTTAGTACTTACAATAACAATTTTGAAGAGACAATACTAGTGTTTCCATTCATGAGAAGCAGCAGATGATTCAGGATTAATATCCAATTTTTCTGGCCATAGTAAGCGATCCATTATCTGCAAGTGAACAGAATTATGTTATTTTCTTATGTTGGATAAATTGATAAGAGTTTTGTCTAAATGAAGGTTTTATTCAACATAAAATCCTACACATTCCATAGCATGAATAAACAAAACATACGACAACTAGAGTAGGTGTTTTTCGAGTATTTTTAGCACTTGTTCATAGTGTCAGGGTAGTGTTAAATTAGCTTAAAAAATCAAATATTAACTTGAGCCGCACCGTGATGAATAAAAAAGTGAGCGGTAGCAAATATGTAGGTTCGGCAGATACTGAGCCCTACCTACATAATTTAACGAGTAAATTCCTACAATTTCTCTCACCGGGCTCCCAGGGAGGCAGCTACCTTAAGAATAAAACCTAATATAACATGGTCTTTAACATTATCGGTTAGTTTTGTAACGAAGCCATGTGTGACTGCCGTGTAGTGTTAGTACTTGTAATGTGTCTATTAGCCACAAGCGAAATATATAAATGCACAGAAGAGGTATGGTGAACTAAGATTAACTATAAAGTGACATATGTGTACGTGTTTAAAGTAGAGTAGAGGTATACGAAAAACACTTTACGTCTAGGTATTGAGTACTCACGAATGATGTAATAATTTAATAATGGTAGGATAAGGAAAATATGGGTAAAATGGGAGAACCCCGAGAGAACCTGCCGATCAAAGCCAACGTTCGACACGTTTTCTACACGAGGAAATCTTTTTGACTCCACCGGGAAACCAACCCGTATCGCCTTGAGTTTACGTTCTCCCTGCAGGTGTTTGTTCTAAACACTAATCCATCGTGTCATAAACAAGGAATGTATTTGTCCTAACTTGATTTCGTCTAAAGGGTTTTGCACAATACTTGTGCCTTCTTCCGCAAAATATACACGTATTCAGACATTCGCGCCATAATTATTTATTTCTAAAATTTCACTTTATAAGTCACATAAACTCTAAAATTTACCTGCAACATGCATTTTCCCTTAGTCGTTTGTCCCATACGCGCTGTATTTAAAGATTTGATAAACACGTTGAGGACAAACTGCATTTATTCGACCTAACCACTTAAAGAAGAATGATACATGCTGTGTAATTTATTTTTAAATTTGTGATGTAATCCCCATTTAATTTATCTACATGTGTTATATTTTGTAATATTAATTTTATATTTGTATACAGAACTTAGTTTTAAACTTGCTTCCTAGTTTTAAATTTGTTAGGCAACAAATAAATAGAAATAAAAAAATCTGTGTTGTTATTTCTTACCGTAGTTATGGTATTGTATTATAGTAATTTCCAATGTATATGAAATCAAATTTGCAATGATTTCCCCGTGGCGACTGTAAAATAATTATAAAGTAATTTGCTAACAAAATTAAAACCTTCGTCGCAGAACATCGCTTCACTTTAGGCAAGAAATACAAGTACCTACAGTCATTAAGTTATTATTTTCATTCTCTTTCTTATTCATTAGTATGTGACATGAAATCTGTGTCCTGTAGTAGACGTTCTGAAAGTGTGTCTGATCTCCTAAAACCCTCATAAATGCCTCACGAATGATGTAGCTACAAAATATTTTGCCAATAAACCTAACTTCAAGCGTATGACCATGGCCACACTGCCAGGCACAATGTGCAGTTGAACGTTTACCGTGCACCAACGCCCTCAATCTCAATACGTGAAGTTGGACAGCAGCTAGTTAGAGGTGAAGTAAAGAATTAAGTGGCTCGTCGTAAATTATTACGCACGCAGCACTAGTGCCAGTGCTTGCTAACTACGCGTCATTGTGAGGCTGTATTCACGTGGGAAACGTTCAGTAGTACTCCAAGTTCACGTCAAAGCTAGCTCTCATAACCATGTTAGCGTCACGTGAGCGGCCTGATTAAAATGTGTGGCACGTGCGCGCGGCAAAATAATCCTCACACTGGGGTTGGCGTTGCAGCGGCGATATTCATGCGTGCCTCACATACGCCATCGAATCGCTTCATAATACCGAGTCGCGAAATAATTAACCTCTGAGTCATGCTGCACGCGCTGCCATTATGTATATAACTAAAATATTGCAGGTAAATGTGACGCAAATAATCCATCGTAATGTCTCGATTATCTGCCACGTCAACAAATTATAAAAAATAAAGCTAATACGATTATGCTTGAACAGCTGATACGGTATTTAATTTTTAATTAGGTTGTAGCTAAACAAGTTTCCTAAATACAATACGGCTCTTTAATCACAGAGTTACATACTAAGTTCGAATTGCTTGATTCGGTAACAATTGACCAGAAATAACTATGAACATCTTTCTCGGACAGCAATCATTCTTCCTGTTCCCAACACTAAGGTGAAAAGAACACACTGAATATTACATGCGCCAATTATATGCGTTAACCGGGAATTCCTCTGCTCTCTGACTATACAGAGAAATCCATAAAATAAACAGATGAAAAATACTTTTAAAATTTACGTGCCGCAAGTGTAGGTGGCTTTCGACGCGTGGGGTGAGTGAGTGAGTGAGAGAAGAGATTTTGGTCAACGCTTAATATCGAGGTCTTCAGCGCTGGTGAGGGGTGATATGAGGTGAGTTTGGAGTAGCGTCTGAATGAATGAGTAGGGCAAACGGGAGATCCCCGAGAAAACCCACCGACCAGCGGCATGGTCCGGCACGATTCCCACGTGCGAAAATCCTGGGACCGACCCCGCTGGGAATCGAACCCGGATCGCATTGGTGGGCACGGGAGGTGACTTTGGCCAGTTTTAAGCCATTATTATTTTCAATGTGTGCCATATGTGAGTAAATACTTATTAAATCTCATGTAGACATTTATAAATTTTTTATTAATTTAAAATTAATTTTTATTTAGGGCTGCCGTACATGCGAAAAAATATATTTTTTAATGTCCAAAAGACACGTCATGTGTCCAAAGTCACACCCTGCTTACGGTACTTTTTTTGTTACTATCCTTGATAAAATGCACTTGAGTAAGGTTATTTTTATTTCATACTTCAATCATGGAATCTCATTATCTTATAATTTTATAATTTAATATAGCATAATTCCCGAAGGTCTTCTATGATGTCGGAGGTAAGTGGAACGTTCGTCTAGCATAACAACTATCTTCTCAGTCTGTGCGACATGGTCTTTCATTATACTTGAGGGTCTGTAGTTGTTGCAACCGCAAAAAGAAGTTGCCTGTAAGATATATTTTCATTCCATTTTGCAGTTTGCACACGTTATGTCACTTAATAAGCTATAGGGTATCATTTGGCAGGCATGATTCAGTTTTTGTCTAACATCTCCTGTATTTTAGAAGATTCAAAGTAAAGACGGCAACATATGATACACTATGTGTGGCGAAACATTATAAAGCGTCTGAAATACTAACATCTGTGCAAATACTCAGTCTAATAATAGATAGCTCATAAGTCTTGTTTTGCTTTATCGCTGCCCAAGAATTATGTATACAAACATGAAACGATTCTCTGCTCTACGCTTATACTGATATGTAAAACAAATCATAGTCTCTTCATATATATATATATATATATATATATATATATATATATATATATATATATATATATATATATATATATATATATATATATATATATATATATATATATATATATAATATATATTTAAATTTCACTATCGCCGTGCAGAACAGTTGTCTGTTGATTTATTTACTGTACACAACACGTTTACAACCAAGGTCACCACTCCCTTTATTGAATCAAACAGTAGCATTTATATTCATGTGACAATAAGAAATAAAGCTTAATTTACCTAAGAAAAACATTTTGTTAAAAATTTTTAATAGTTGTAAATTTACTTGATGGAGCTTTACATAAATTTTAATAACAACGATGCGTTATTTCCCTAGGTTTTAAATGATTCAACATGCACAAGAATAAATATTACAAAATTACAGAGGTCATCTATCATACAAATTTATTTATGTGATACCTTATTCCTACGGGAGATTTCAACCGTAGAAAATGCAAATAAAACAACTGAGGTTAAACCAACAACATTAAGGATTGTGCTTGTCTTATAACACATAATTGGACCGGGCATTCGAATTGTTAATTACATTGTCTCCTTTACATCCTTCTCTGAGGGTGGATACCCCGGACACAGAGGAAAGTTACTCAGGAGAAACACTATACTTATTTTAAAAAAAGTGCAGTATTATCTAGAATTTGCTCGCTTCTGTACCAACTATTCTTCCTATTTTCGGGGGAAACATAGCCGGTTTTTTGTCTCGGCTTACCGCAACACGTAGTCGTAAAGAACTTGAGTGTTGCACTCGTAAAGTGTATAAAAAATGGGAGTGGTGGGAGAGGAAGTTTATCGGGCGAGGAACGCGCGCTGGGCCGCTCGCTGTTAAATCCATCACGGCATAGCGCAGCCATGCTCGCCACACCCACGTCACCGGTTACGAGTGCAGATAGGGTGCTCTATACTGTACACCATATCAGGCTGTGTCCGTGCGACAGAGGTTAAAACGTGGCGAGTTTGTCGCTAATTTCCCCCCTCCCCTTCAAACGTTTAATGGTCTTGTGTAATAATTCCAGGGGGAAGTAGAAAACTACAATAGAATAATAAATTTTAAAAAAAATCTGTATAACAGCGAGAAAGAAGAAACTTAACAATGTCTTATTTGCATAGCCTGTTCGTGGTAAATTGGACATTTTTTAAGGCAGTACTATGTATTCTTTAAATTAACTTACATCCTTCCACCATTTGGTAAGAGAATACGAAATATAGAAAGGTTCTTTGTGACTTAGATTATCTACAGTCCATTCAGTAGAACATACATCTGCTTGTTTGATGTATCCTACGCATATTTATTTGAATTACGAGGAATTATTAAATATATGTAAAATAAAATTACGAATTACTTAACTTTTATACACCTTAACGTGGTGAATGCGGCCTATTCTGTAACTTTTCCAGTCTTTTATACGATCTCTATACAAATACAGTTACTTGGTAACTATTTTAACGACAAGAAATCGTATTATGTAACTAAAATTGGCGCTGTGATTGTCCTTCTTTCTACAAGCTCGAGACTCTTTATACAAAGCTCGCGTTCTAGGGTATTATTACGAGAGAAAGTTCATGAAAACGGCCGACATATTCAAGTTGTGTTTTACGACCATCTTCGGTAGAGAACAAATCCGATTGAAATGTTTCTTGGAGACAGAAATACATTATTTATTTTCCCTCAAATATTAGAACACTACGTAAATTATAGCTCCGTGTATTAACTTCTACTGCCGAAGGAAAAGAGATATTCTATGCAAAACCCGCTCTGTTAGCTCTTGACAAGAGATACTTACATATTACCAGTGCTTCTATATCTTTCTACTAGAGCCGAGTTGATGTTAAAAGTTTTAAAATTAGAATTCTGAAGTAGAACAGATAGGGATTATTTTATTTTAAACTAAATTTAAGTAGCTTGATTAGTAATTCCAAACACGCGTTAAAAAGTGAGAAAATATGTAGTAAAATGTGTGTATGAAGATAGAGCACATCCTATAATACTGCCAAGCAAATTGAGATTCTGGTACAGAGAGATGTTAGATAATACGTCATAAAGACATTCACGAGTGCCTATCTTAATCGCCGTGGCTCTCGAAAGCTCGTCGCAGGTGACGATATTTGATCAGAGGTGAAGATAGAGAATAGAGCCCGCTGTTCCTCAGACCGTTTATGTGCCTGAAGACGGAAATAGATTACACTTCCCGAAATGTCGCAGTTTGTTCTTTTGCAAGGAGACTACCGTGTTTTTAATTTTTTACTGTCAACAGTTATTTGGTTATTTGTGTTCGTTCGCTTTCCTCAAGGTGTGTGAGTGTCTCTGCTGTGTCTTCTTCAAACAGCAATTTTTTTCGTTCCTTCTCATTCCCCGTCTATCATTGTAGTTAAAACCGATTGATTGTTTCGTTATTTCGCCACTCACTGACGGAATTCTTTTTGTGAAATTATTTGAATTTTTTGTTTACAAACTTACCACAACCTTAGATTTGTCGCGTGGTCTGCCAGTCTGCCAGTTGTGCCAGTTCTGCTAGTTTTCTGCTAGTAGGTGTTAGTTTTACCGAAAGCGTTTTTTTTTTTTTTTGGCATGCTGTTCGGGTGGCACTAGCAGCACGCTGGGCCCGTGCTAAACAGTGATACAATTTTTGTCCTTGTTCGTAATAATCAAGTAACAGAATACATGTACAAATTCTTTACTTTTCCGAATTAATTAAAATCATCGTAGTTACGAACAAAGCCTAACAGATAATTTTGCAGCGGACTCGTAGTTATTTTGTAATTAGTGACCATGTTACTTAACCGAAAGGTAAATATGCATGAGAACAGTAGAACTTACTTGCAATTCAAAGAAATGTCGTACAAAACGAATAAATTAAGTCATAACTAATGAAACCTACATTTATATTGTCAGGAGGTTGGGTCATAGAAAATAAATAATGTAAAAATACATAATTAAACAGGTGGTTAAACAGTTACAGATGTGGTGACACCAGACCGTGTCGTGTCGTTGATAGCTATGTTATACCTTGTTTGTAGCTAAAGTGTTGACTGTAAAATGAGATGTAAACTGGGGGATGAAAGTATATTTGAATTATTAAGCTACGCAAGCCTACGAGGTGGAAAGCAAATAAACATCACTAGTAAATAAAACAAGCATTTGACTGAACCATAACGATAAGCAATAATGATAAAACAAACTCGTTAATTATTAAAATATCACTCGGGGGAATAAACACATACTGTACGTAGCTCCTTAAGTAAAATAAAAACAAACAAACACATTAAAGATAGAATTTCTACCTTGTAGCCTAGCTACATAAAGTAATGTATGGTAGAGCACAACAAACTAACTGAAATAAAATAATAACTCCGCTTGGCAAACTATCTATTGCGAGGGGTACAGAAGATCGAAACATAGACTAACGTCCCAATACAGGTCGTGTCTCCTATCTTGTATCGCGCATGTGCTTGTCACCCATAATCATCTATAAATAAAGTATTTAAATTATGATACATGTTCTGCAATTAGGGGCTATCAATTAATGATAAGGGGACTACAGTTCGAATACTTGAAATAAAAGAGTGAATTCAAATAATTGAAGTCTATTACAAAAGATTAAAATAAAATTGTTACAAAAATAAATATTACATTAATGAAAATAAAATTGAACAGTTTGGAAAAAGAGTTGTTATTAAGATGTGATGAACTGTGACCAGATATTACATTAAGAAATGATACTACACAGTAAAGTGGTTTCTGGCATTACAAAACAACCCCGAGGTCATTACATTACTCTGAAAACATTTAATAAAAAGCAATTGTACTGGCCAACAACAAATACACGCGTCAACGTATCCACGACTATTCAACAAATACCGAACACGAAAGCTAAAAGGGAAATAATAAAGATTAATAATAAAATAATAACATGAAAGAATACTTATCATTTTGATGTTCCTGTCCAGCGAAGTCACATCCATCTCAGGGCTACGAAGTCTTCTTATCCCGAAATAAATAAACGACTAACCGAAATTAGAATTAAAAGTAATAACAAAAAAAAAACTAACAAACTAAACTTTACTCAAACTCCTGCCATCTGGCAGCCCGAGCCCTTAGGCTTACGCCTCGCCCATCGGGGCATCGCCATGATCGCCTAAGTCCTAACTAAAAAAGCTCTCACAAAAGTCTCACTCCAAAGATCTACGAGAAAAGGTCTACCAAAGAAGTCTACAAAAGAAGTCCGCCAAAAGAGTCCAAAAGAGAGTCCGCCAAAACATGGCCGGCAGGTATTTATAACTACTGGTTGCGCCGTCCAGAACCTTCCATGATTTACCTTCCTGGAATGGTCAGCAGCGACCATTCCAGATTGGCGCAACATCTACCTTCTCTGTCCCACAGGGCATGCACTCGTCAGCGACATTTGACGTCACGGACGCGGGGACTGTCCGAGAGCGGAACGACAGAAATGTGCTGTAGTGCACTTCTAGCCCATGCGTCTGCCCTACTAACAGCTGGTAATGTGGGACAGGGGAGCGTGGGAGTGTTGACAGAGGCGTCCAGTGCCCCCGGAAGGCCGCCGCACGCCGAAGGTATCAGAAGGACCCACAGCACACGACCGCCCGGCGACACTGAAACATCCATCACCACACCCCCACCTACCTACAACCTAACACAAGGCCATCGACCTACACACACTATTAGGACACTGTCCGCAAAGGAATTCACTAGCACTGCAGTCCAACAAACTCTGCAGGCTACCAGGAACAGTAAAGAACAAAAACTCTACCTGAGAGACTGTCTGAGAACACTCTAGATTTCCACAATCCTAAAAGTAAAGCAAAGACTTCCCAAGAACTGAATACTCTTTTAAAATTACAAACCAAAATAACTTTACCACCTATTTCGAGTATGGATGAGAAGAAAAAACCAAAAAATAAATAAATGCCCGAAAATTAGCATCGTGACAATATTCTTTGTGGTCGTTGTTAAAATAAATTATATTATAGATTATGTTGTGTCATTTGTATGATGTCTTAAGATTTCGTCCACAAGTTGCCATTCCCTGGCAACGAGGAAATCTTGAAACAAATGAAACTGGAAATTAGACAGTAAAATCGTAGAATGTATATTTTGTATACGGGCTTGTGATAATTGACATAACTTGTCATTTAACTAGTCAAATTTTATGTTACCCCACAAAATGTTGCAGAATTCTAAGTGCGATCACATCAGCACTAAATAAGAAATGCAGAAAGACAGTAATTAAAGATACAGCTGAACGGTGAATGAAAAATAGGATATCAAAGTTCACAATTTTACCGTTTTTTGGTCGGCCTAGCAGAGATACAGAAATATGTAGGATTGGGGAACAGAAAATTGTAGGGTAGGACCACTAAAAAATTTGAGGCAATGACATTAAAAGTCATGGAGCAGAGGTACAGATAGATGTTTGCCTAGAGCAAGGGAACAGAAAATTGTGAAGTAGGACCACTAAAACATGGAAGTAGGGACATTAACACTCGTGGAGTAGAGATACAGAAATATGTAGGGTGAAGGAATCAAATATTGTTGGGTAGGGCCACTAAAATATGTGGAGCAGGGACATTACAAATCATGGAGCAAAGGTACAGAATTACACAAGATAGGGGAACAAAAATTGTAGGGTAGAGCCACTAAAAATGTGGGACGACGATATTAAAAATCACGGGGCAGAGGTACAGAAAATATTGGGGCACTGGCACTAAAAACTGTAGGGCAGGTGGACTTAAAATTGTAGACCAGAGGTACTAAAAAGTATGCCATAAACATTTTACGAACCATTATATTAACCTTTAGCAGTACACAATTTAAATACAGTGTCCTTCTAAGTTGACAAACCAACAAAAATGTATCACCTACATTCAACAACAAGTAATATATTTAAAAATTAGCCACCCCTAATGTTTGTCAATAGAAATGTTGTATACCTAACACAATAGTCTCTGACTAACGTAGTCTATTGTGAAATTAAATTAATTTTAACATTCCTACAAAAATTCACGAAGATTATATTAGTATATGCATCATAACTTCATAAGTTGTATCAGTCTTCGTACTTTACAGTATTGTTTCTGACGGAAGCATGCTAAACAAATCGCAAAGCCCATAAAAATGGACATTTCCGCTACGTGTATTAAATTATTTAGTCTCCGACGATATCAGTTTATCTGGGAAGTCCTGCCGCACACTTGTTTTCCATCATTCCGTGGGTGAATTTTGAAAACAACACCATGCTTGTTTACTGCTAGTTATTGTTCGAGTGGTCACAGCCTCTAGCAAATGTCATTCATGCCATTTCGCTGCTAGCGGAAAACGGAATTTGCACTCGGCTAGTAAAACTGGTAGACAACGCGAACAAACCTCTATTCTGGTTTTAGATTCCCGGTGGGGTCGGTCCCCGGATTTTCGCATGTGGGAATCGTGCATATGATGTCGCTGGTCGGCGGGTTTTCTCGGGGATCTCCCGTTTCCTCCGCCCATTCATTCCGGCACTGCTCCATACTCACATCACGTCACCCCCACCAGCGCTAAAGAACTCGATGTTAAGCGCTGACCAAAATCTCTCCACTCACTCTATTCTGGTTGGTTTTCTGTGATTATGTGTTCGTTTGTGCCGATTTAATTTCTTGTTTTGTTTGTAACTCATGACTGAATTCCCTGCGGTGCATGATTTTTTTCTTTGTTTGCCAGTTGTCTACAAAACCGTTTTGGTTGCTGACTTGTCTGTTCGTCTGCGTACATTCTCTGGTTTCCTGTGTCACGCCATTGCAGGCAAATGCATATTATGTCCAAAATATTATTTTGATAAGTACCTTGCCCCATTGAAAATATATTTTAAACATAACGCATGTAGTAGTATTATGTTGTATTTTCTGGCAGCTCTTTGTTAGATTGTTTGTCTTTTAAATGAAAATAAAATTAAGCTTTATGTCATACATTAAAAACTAACAACCTCGAGAAATGAAGCGTATCTGTTAAAACTGTGAGCATAGCATTTTTTTAGTTTTAAATTATATTCTTTTCTTTTTTTAATGACAGGCGTTTGTGTTTTTTGATTAATTTTTACCAATATAGAGTTACAATGATAACTTCTGGTATTTACTGTGTATGATCTTATAATATTGAAATAAGACCAAGACATGACCAAAAGCAAAGTTTCTGCGTGAGTTTAGGTTGAAAACAAATATTTACATTGGATCATATCCTGAAGTAATGAAATTCCCTCAAGCTTTAACTTGTATGTTACCAACTGGTAGTTATCCGAGTAATATTGTGATAATGGCCGGAACTGTATTGCTATGAGGGAAATTAAATAATAATTCTTGTCGTGAGTTAAAAGGGGAGGCGTGAATTTGTTTATTGTGTCTGACAGACTGGGACGACGGGTTGGCTTAGCCACCCCTAGACACGTGTTAGTCCCTCCTGAAATATATCTGGTTCTACTTTTTATGTAAAAACTCTGGAGATCTCGCAGGGAAAAGTGGGGCTGAAGCCCTCCTTACAGCGTGTAATGTTCGGCACGTCATTGGTCGTAGGTTTGTAATTGTATTGTTGGAGTCAGGGGTCACATATCCCATATGCCCCTGCTGTCCGGCAGGTGTAGCTAACGTGTCCTGCTCTCTATATCTGCCCTGAGTATGCGATGCACGGGGCAGCACATCACCAGTAGAGGGAGGGTGGGTTACTGCGGCGCCATAACTCGAGCATTGCAATCTCGCACCCAAGCACGCACGGAATGTAATCGTGCGTGCGCACACTCACGACCAAGGAATGCCATCTCAGGCGCGGGAGGAGTAATGCCAGCCGCGGATGTGGCGTGGCACGTCTGCTGTCGGTTTGCGCAAGGGTAAGACAATGAATCAAACCTTTGCAGGGTGGACACACTACTTGTTCACCATTCACGTTCTGGAGTTCAACTCTCGACAATTTTCTTTTTTTCGTCAAAGACCTGACGATAACATCCTTTCCGAAGATTCGTAGTTGCTAATGGTCATCAAAGGATAACATGTAAAGTAGAAGACAAAAAAAGGAAATATAAGGAGGATGGAAACGTGCTAGAAAATGTTCAGGCAGAAGCTGAGAAAAATTCGAAGAACTGCTTCAGTATATCATCAAACACTGTTACAGAACTGAAATTCCTTTCTACTGGAATTCTTGCCAATTTGGGAAGTGGTATGAAATTTTGTTTTTTCGTGATGTCCTTATAATTATTACCTAAAGGTTGAAGTTTACTGACTATTGAGTTCGATATGTACCTCCAGTTTAGTAACTTTCACTGATACCGAGCAATTAAGCACGATAAATTAATGTGCAGGAATTATTTGACAAATTATCGGAAATACGTCGAAATTCTGATTGTTATGATGATTAATAGATGGTAATCTAACATAATTAGAGATATAAAATAAATACTTATGTCTTATTGTATGAAGTTTTGCTTGAATCTGAGGAATATACGGGTGTTACGTTCAGCGCACAATATAATTTTAGAAAGTAGTTAAATACTGTAAAGAGTGACTTTAATAAATATTAACTATCATTATTTTCAAGGGAATTATATTTTTTTGGTACAGTTGCGTCCAGCGTTATATATCATATTCATTTATATGTATTATAGATATATACTTACATGTTATAGACATGTACTTAGATGTCTATACATTTGTGCCTGTAATTAAGACTGCGTTAGTATTTTCGAAAACCTGCCTATGACTATTATTCTTGAACGTACCAGAAACGTTCAAGGTATTTTGAAAAATTTTCTTATAGGGCGTAAACTCAGGCGGGTTACATAAATTTAAATTTAAATATCAAACAAATATTTTGGTAAATAGGTTCACATATTAAACCTATGACTATTTTTAACAACTTCATTTGGCAGTCTCATATTTAGATGTTCGTTTTAATATGATAATTTCCTTACCTGATGAAAGTTCGTAGTTCACATGTAATATAGTAGGTGAGTATATTACAAGGAAAAAGTAAATTAATGTTTAACAAATTAAGTTAAATGTATTTTTTGCGATTATGTTAATTTCAGTTCCTTAAATATGTTATTAAATTGGGTACATTCCCTCGTAAACGGCTTTCTTCTAAATAAAAATATTACGGTCACCTAACGGAGCCAATGTTAGTTTAGTAGTGCACTATAAGCAAAAAACTATTTGTACTATAAGAAATACATTGGTCAAGATGGTGTACACATCAGAGAACAACCCTACAATCAATGCGACCAGCTATTATGTATGGTCAGCCAGATTTTCGCAGATGAGAAACTATGAAGGCTGGACGGTTTTATCGAAAGTCTCCTTTTTTTTCTTTTGCTTGAGCATTTCTTTGGTGCTTCATTTCCATAAAGTCTAATTAACTTTTAGGGGACAAACATGTCTTACCTGTAGAAAACCCGTCTCCGACTTCACTACAGCTTTCCATTATCCATGGTGACTCGGCCTGTAGCTATCATTTACATTTATATTCACAGTATAACACGCACGAAAACGTATATTTGTGATGAATTAAAATAAAGACACTTTTAAGTGAGATCCGTGAAATCATCCCACAGTATTATAAGGAAATCTCCAATCAGTAGCAATCATTTGAATGAATTTAAGTACAGTTTCAGTAACTGGAAACAACTGCTTCAAATTTAGGCCACTTTCAACAGGAAGCAGTGAAGTGGTTGTCACCAGGAACATTGAATCTTCGTACAACATTCAATGTGACTCTCATGTTTAAGAAAAAAATTCTAGCAGGCTTCAAAACTTTTTCCTTGGCAGTAGTGTTAATCGGCAAGGAGAATGATGTAGAGGCAAGAGTCCGAAAATAACGAGTAAAGGACTAAAACTCGCTCGTAGTAGTATATTTTAACCCGAGACGTGACTGTCTCAAGAGTGAGAACTGAGTGACGTCACTGTGGACGAGACATATACATATACACGAAGCTATAGGGATAGTATTCTAGAATGTCTATATAATTTTAGAAACGTGTTATAATATTGGCAGTTTTGAATACCATAAAGTATTTAATGTTTGCATACACATATAAAGGTTTTGTATTCAATATTATTTATATCTTTTATGGCAAAGTGTTGTTGTCTGTGGGAACGAGCTTCTTTGAGCTTTAATTAAGAAGAGAGCCGCTAGAGGCGCGCGGCTGTCTCGAGCGAGCACGAGCGCCGAGTCGAGTAGTACTGCGTAGTGACTCGTCGGCTCATGATATTCGACCGCTGGTCTTGAAAGAGTTGTGTTGGTGGAGCATGTAGTAAAGGCAACTAGTACTGAAATAAGCGAGTAGATAAGGGCAACCGTGCTACGTAATTACTGCACGAAAATCATAAATGATTTTGCCAGCTCGTGCGTGCCAGTCGACTGTATTACGACGTAGAGGAATGGGCTGGTAGCTGACCCACTTATAACCCTCGTAGTATACGAGGGTATTAGCGGACGGGGAGGCAGTTCGTGAGACGTCGACGCTGGGGGTATCCAATACGTGGTGACAGTGTTCGAGTTTTGGACGTGGAGGACGCAGTTCGTCGGGCGTCGACGCCGGGGATATCCACTATGTGGATGCCGGGTGCGAGTCCAGGACGAATGACAGTTCCCAGGAAGAGGGCCCACCACGTGGAGCCGGGGGTCAGGTCCTGGCTGTGCAGCAGTAACAAGCGGGACATCGTATCCCGGGAATGCAGGTACGATGACGATAGAGTTGGCGGTGCCAAATGAAATGGAAACGTAAGTTAAGTGCAATAACGGTGGGATCGCTTCACGCAGTTCGCTTACCTTTAGCGGCTTTAAATTTGATACAGATAAAGTTATTAAGGTGTTGATTGTGTACGCCTAGTGTAGCCGCAAACTGTATCTCCATTAAACGTGGGGATCGCGGTGGTCGAGGGCTCAGACCTCTCGCCTCCCACCAAGGCGATCCGGGTTCGATTCCCGGCGGGGTCAGTCCCCGGATTTTCGTATATGGGAATCGTGCCAGACGATGCCGTTGGTTGGCTGGTTTTCTCGGGGAGTTCCCGTTTCCCCCGCCCCTTCATTCCGGCGCCGCTCCATACTCACGACGTGTCACCCCTCACCAACGCTGAAGACCTCGATGTTAAGCGCTGATCAAAATCTCTCGCTCAGACACTCATTCATTCCATTACACGTGTTTAACTGTGTAAACTTTAAAACTTATTTAATGCCGAAGCTCACAACACATAATGGATTCCAAAATAATTTAATAAAATCGAAATCTCCATGTCTCGTGGTTATAAGGGCTAGGGCTAATGTGCGCCATATCTGTTGTCACAAGGGCCACACGACAAGGAGGCGCAGAATTGACCGAGCCTAGCCAACGGGGCAAGGAGTAGGCCCTTTCAAACCTGTAATATCAAAGTTAATAATCATGCGTTGAAACTGTATACGAAATTTTTAAAATGTAATTTTATGTAAATTGTCAAAATAAGTAATAAAAATGTTACAATATAAGGTTAGGGTAAGAATGGGTGACTTTAGGACTCTTTTATACAATTTGTTCTATGTTTGTCAGCTGTAAGTGTATGTTAATGTTATCGCCCATGGATATTTATTATTTTGATTTTATCTCAAGTAAATGCATTTAGCATATTCAGGACTTCCACACGGGGAAATTTTGTCATGTTCCAAAGTCATTCTACGTATCCAAAATCACTTCCGTGCACAGTGTTTTTGCAAGATTCGCTGAGTATGTAAAGAATTAACTTAGGGGTTTCTGAGAAAAACAATATTTTTTTGCACTCGATATTGCAGCATTAACTAAATTCACTTTCTTCAAATGTTAAACAATCTCTGAGTTTCGGATTGATGCATTTATGTAACAGTGCTACCGGAAGATCTTCATTCATTAATCCAAAATTTCGCTAGGGTATAAATAGAACTGATCTCGGATCATGAGTTTTCATACTGTGTCTGTCTCGAGATAAATTTATCGTCCCCTCCCCTTAGCAAAACCTCAATTTATACTTGGACCACGCGACAAATTTTACGCACAGGTGATTTCATGGTGGAAGGCAAAGGACCACTAAGTTCTCAGAGTTCTGTACAATTTTCTTAGTGACCACCATATTTCTTCAAGGCTGATAGCGTTCCCTCTTCGTTGTTTTCGCATATGCCCTGGAAGAAGCAAATTGAATGAACGAAAAAAAATCCAAACAATGTTTATTTGAATAATGATTATCCATCTTGCCAGCCATGAATAGGACACGAAACGAGCTTATTTATCTAATTATCCATCTGTATTCAACTCAACTCTGAAATTTTTCACAAATGTTTTTCTCATGAAGCCCTACGCGAAGTTTGTGGGATAACATAGCATTATATTTTCCACGCGTTTGAGTAGAGGCATGAATGTCATTTATTTGCACCGTAATACCCTTTCTCTGTTTACAACATTCAGTGCTTTAATGAATGCTAAGGGAAGGGGAGGAATTCAGCCCCAACCACATGTATATACTGCATCTACGAATTCCCGACTAAACGGTGAACCTTGCTTTCATTGCATAACATTGAAATCACCTATAAATTATCTCTAAACACTTTAGTTTGTCAATGTCTTCCCCGATGTAGCAGTTGAACTCGTCCTCCGACTCCAGTTGGTAATCAGGACCCGGAATGCAAGAATAATTCTGTAACCGGCATATAGCCTTTAAATGTAAATAAACAGCACATATATTGTAAATACTGTAATTTAGGTTAGGATAGGCGTTAAAAGTCGGTTAAAATTGTACTGTGAATAGAATTGTTTGTTTTATGTGACCCAATTGCAAGAGTTTGTTTAAAAGAATTTTTATGTTATTTAGTTTTAGTTTTGTGTATTGGCGAGTGGCACAGTAGTAACAGAGGGGTGTTGCATTGTGTCACGGTAGATTCCTTAACACAGCAGGGAAGGGAAAGTTTGGAAAAAAACAGGACGCGAAAGCGAGCAGTCTTGAGCCGACGAGGGGCGTACAGCTTGGGTGCTGAAAATTGGGCACCGAGAGGCGTGGCTACGCACCCACCCCCCTGCTGTGTAATTTAATATTAACTTTATAGTTATTCATCAGAAATTGATCAAATTTTGTAAATAAGTTCAAGTGTATATTAATGTTAATGTGTGGAGATTTTAAAAAAATTCAATAAATTGATACGGAGAAATGTCAGGATTTGTTGTCGTCGTCACCCGCGAGAGACGCGATTGGCTGAAAGTTAAAAAGGGGCGGTCCTAAGAGAGTTCGCCAAATAGGCGCGAAGGAGAAAGTTAAGGGGACTCCTACTGTAACCTCCACGAAGGGTGGACGTGTCACGTGGAGCCACCGCGGACGTTTGCGGGAAGCCGCGTATAAAACTGAGTCTGGCCGCGACCGTCACGAAGAGTGGACGCGTCTCGCGGGTTGATCCGCGGAAATTCGCGGGAAGTCATGATTAAAAACTTTAGAACGACAATCTATTTAGCATATCATCTCTCGTGGGTCTGGCGATACAAGTTCGGGGTTTCCGAAGTATCGAAAGACATAACTGCCATTGTTTTCAATCAATAGTAATAGAAACCCGTAACAACATTAAAAGTGAGAGGATATAACAATACATTACGACGAAGAGTATTACGTCTGTAAGCCATTCAAAGCACTCGATCCGAAAAACAAGTAGGAACATCGAGAAATACTAATAATATACGCACTTATACAGGCTATCCTAGAGGAACCTTCCAAAATTTAAAGCATTTTGAAAAATCTGATAGAAGCTTGCGGTTTGCAGCATTATTTGGAGCAACTCAAAAAGTTGTGTAATTTTTTTTAAGTAATAGCGTTCATTTTTTTTTTTTTTTATATGTTGAATAAGTATCAGAAATGACTACCTCCCAAGAGAGCCCAGTTCATCACCAATAAATAGCTGTCCAAAAAAATTTCCGACGTGTGTTTGATAGGGAGCCACCAAACGTGATGATAATAAATTAATAAATAAAACAAAAATGTTATTTAAATTCTCGAAAAAGAAAAAAGTAAACTTCAAATTAAATCACGTACATCAATATTACATTACACAATTTGTATGACATAAAAGCTTGTCGCGACAATTAGCTATTTTATAAAAAACGTTGATGTTTTTAGTTATTTCTCCATGTTGTTCCCACGAGTACCGGTCGACCCTCCCAGAGCTTTGTTTAGGAGGGTGTAAGAGCTAATATACCTACAACATGTGCTCTGAGGTGGTACGTTCACATCACGTGTGATACACACTGATGCCACTCAGTCCTCGGCACGGCCTCACCTTGACTTGGGTGATTGGAAATACGTGCAACTTATTTCAGCTAGAAGTTTACTTGTGCCTAACGAAACACAGTTCCGGGTTTGATTTTGGATTTTTTTCAACACCGCAAGAATTTGCCCAGAGTTTAGGTCGATATTAGCTGAGACACGACCCCGCTAAGTCTTACCGTTCAGCTGGGCAGTTGTACACCATCTCCCCGAAGAGCTGAACGCGGACTTCATTTTATTCGTATTCTTCTCAGCAAACCCTTTCATTTGATACCCATATCATGGAAGTGTATAAAAAATAACTAGTCCGCCATATTGGATTTAGAATGACGTCACTTAGCTAACCATGCATTGTCTTCCAAACTAAACATGTATGCAAAATTTCAGCTTAATCAGTTGGGGATAACTGCTCTAAAATTAAGCTGCAAGATTTAACCCGAAAACATACAAACAGTGCAAGTTAAATAAAAGCTTGTAATTAAGGCTTGGTATGGCGAATTTGTAGCCACTAGGAGTGTAACAATAAAGTTCTGGTACAAATTGCACATATGAAGAAACGGCAGAGGAGATCAGAGAAGTATTCCAGAGAAGCCAATCAAAGTCAGTTAAACGAGCATCACGAGAGCTGAACATCCCACACTTAACAGTCCACAAGGTGCTGCATAAACAAATTCGTTTGTACGATATATATATTAATATATATATATAAGTAGTGTAGTATAGTTCCTTCTATTGCAGGAGCCTAGGAGCCGGATCACCGGATCTGTTCAGTATGTGTCTCGTAATTATTTGTGTACGGTCTACCCACCATCTTGGTTAATGTCCGTTGTCTTGATACCTAGCTACCCTCATTGGCTCCACCTTCTATCTTGTTTTCTTTTTTAATTAGTTCTATTGTTGTCCTCTAGGTAGGGCTGCCAGTAGT
>PNEQ01005828.1:0-14329 GCA_003012365.1 Medauroidea extradentata
CCCAAGTGTGAGGGCTCTCTCTGCTGCCGCGCCCAAGTGTGAGGGCTCTCTCTGCTGCCGCGCCCAAGTGTGAGGGCTCTCCCTGCTGCCGCGCCCAAGTGTGAGGGCTCTCCCTGCTGCCGCACCCAAGTGTGAGGGCTCTCCCTGCTGCCGCACCCAAGTGTGAGGGCTCTCTCTGCTGCCGGGCCCAAGTGTGAGGGCTGTCTCTGCTGCCGCGCCCAAGTGTGAGGGCTCTCTCTGCTGCCGGGCCCAAGTGTGGGGGCTCTCCCTGCTGCCGCGCCCAAGTGTTAGGGCTCTCTCTGCTGCAGCGCCCAAGAGTGAGGGCTCTCCCTGTTGCCGCGCCCAAGTGTGCGGGCACCTTTACAGTGTAGAATGAACGGTTGGCGTCGTGACACGCCTTTCGTTTCCGTATTATTGCCATACGGGTTCGATTCCTGATAGATTCGGCCAGTATTTTCATATGTAGGAATAGTCCCTGGTGAGTGATTGTTGGTCTTTCCTGGGGTACACTAACATTTTCTTCGCGACCCTATTCGGACGCCACTCTTATTTTCTGCAGCACAAAATACCGGACACTTTTGCGCCAATTAAAAATTCATTACTCACTCACCAGTAAAGGTACGTATGTGTCATTTGACACGATCAAATGGGCTAATATATCTGTGTCTGAAACATCAGCTAATAATAAAGGCGGATTCTTTGATTTTTCTTTTAGTGTCAACACCAAAAAGTATTAACACAGTCATTAATGCATCCTCAAGAAACTTGTCCAACTGCGAGGAAAGTGTTTTGCGAAAACGCCTCAATTTCTGCATTGCTCCACGACACATTCCTGTCCTTGACATAGTTTCATCCTTCGAGAGCGCAATATACAAACTCCCTGCAGCTAAACAAGACGAATTTCGCTGGACTGTGCGCACAGCGATTACCTCAGCTGGCTCACCAAAACCAAATGTTTCTTCCAGTGAACTCAAAGCCATCAAAACTCTGAAATCCGACCCTGACATTGTAATCCTTCCGGCATACAAGGGTCGTGCTATTGAAGTACTCGATAAATCTGACAATGACAAAAAAATCACAGACCTGATCACCACTGAACAACACACACATCTTGAAAAAGACCCCACTGCCAGCATTGAGCGAAAAGTGTATCAAACTTTGAAGGGAACATCAAAGCCACATCCCAGATAAAACAAGATCAGAACTGACGCCACACAGCAGTAGATCACCCCACATATACGGTCTTCCAAAAATCCATAAGCCCGACATGTCTCTGCGCCCGATCATCAGCTGCTGCAATGCTCCATGCCAAAAACTATCGAAATATCTCCTGAAAATTGTTGAACCTCTCGCAGGCCAGACACCAACTTTTGTCAAAGACTCTAGTCATTTCATATCCATAGCCAAAACTTTGAAAATAGAAAACACTGACGTCATAGTGTGTATCGATGTACAAAGCCTTTTCACTAATGTACCTGTGGCTGAAACTCTCAACATTGTCAAGGCCAAGTTGGAAGCTGACGCAACTCTAAAGGACAGAACAACCATACCAATTCCATCCATCATGGAAATGATTACCCTTTGTGTCACCACGACATATTTCCAGTTTAATGACAGTTTCTACAAACAAACAGATGTCATGGCAATGGGCTCTTCACTTTCACCATTCATGGCGAACATATTAATGGAGAACTTTGAGCAGTAAGTTCATAGCAAAAGCAATACCCCTCCTAAATTCTGGCTTCGTTACGTAGACGACACTTTCACTATCTGGCAACATGGACCTGAAACCCTGGAGGAATTTGTGAACTTCCTAAACTCACTGAGGCCATCAATCAAGTTCACATATGGAAAAGAAACCAATGGCACCATTCCTTTTCTGGACGTACTAGTTAGCAGGGAAAACAGCAGTCTGGAAACTAAAGTATACAGGAAACCTACACATACAGGCCAATACCTACATTTTGCTTCCAACCACCCTAAAAGCACCAAAACTGGCATAATTCGCACACTAGCTAACCGAGCTGAGATTATTTGTTCCAACAAGAAATTTGTACTGATAGAACACAACCAAATAAAAAAAGAACTCGCAGCCAATGGTTACCCGGCAAACACCATCAAACAGCACATGAAACCTAACAGAACACTTAAGCCCACAGAAATCGAAAAACCAGTAGGAACCCTAGTTATTCCGTATGTTAGAGGCCTTTCAGAAAAAATAAGACGTCTGGGAAACAAATACGGACTTCAAACAGCATTCCGATCCAAATCTACTATCAAAAGTATGGTCACCAGGGTAAAACCAGCCACTGAAAAATTACAAACTCACAACTGTGTATATCAGATACCCTGCGAATGTGGTTATATGTATATTGGAGAAACTGGCAGAGCTCTTTCAACACGTATCAAAGAATATAAAAACAATTGCAAGAAAGGCGAAATCCAAAAATCTAGACTGGCCGAACATGCATGGCAAAATAGCCACAAAATTCTTTGGGAAGACTCGAAACCACTTACACAGGAAACTGACAAAATTAAAAGAAAAATCTAAGAATCAACCTTTATTATTTGCAATAGCAATATTTTCAGTCAACAGAGTATTAAATTAAAAAATTTGTGGATCCAATTGATTAAGAAAGAAACAACTTTACAGCACAAAACAAAAACACACACTCAACCCATCACAACCAATCAGAGTCAATCTATGCTGCGCGAACAATCAGGAGACAGCTCGTCTCCCATTGTCTGAGCAGGGTAAGTGGGCTTACCCTATATAAACCCATGGTTTTTCCAGTCTCCTCATCAGTCGCACTCGTGTTCCTGAACGCTGTGTGTCTACCTGATGACAGAAACAGATTTCAGTTCCCGAAACGTCGTAACACTGTCTGTCTGGAAAACTACTGTGTCTTGTTTCGTCTCTTCGTTGTGTCGTTTGTCTTTTCTGTATATGTCTGTTATCTGTTGCGTTTTTTCTCGTCTATTTGTTGTGTATTTTTTGTTATTTATCTGTTCGTGTCTGATATTTGCTGTGTTTTTTGTTTCATCTCATCGTTTTGTCGCATGTTAATTGGTTTTTTATTTTATTTGTTATTATTTTCATTTATTATCTGTTTGTTCCTTGTTTCTATTTGACCCGATTCCATTTTGGTATTTCTTGTTGTGTATGTATCTTGCTGACTAAAGCATACTCTGCTTATATTATAGTTTTCTTTTATTTGATTAGTTTTCTTTGACAGTCATTCAATTTGCAATGGAGTACGCCCAAGAAACTGAATCCAGTCATGCACTCCCATAGCACAGTTCTTTCAAAGATCATAATAACTATTACAACTAAACTACCTATGTAAATATTGTGAGGATGGGTTAGATGTGCTCAGAGTGAATTTAATAAGGTTGCATTTGTATGATAGTTTTTACTATATAAAAGCAGCTTCCGAAACGTAACTGTATTTTTTTTTTATCAGAAAGGTTAATTTGTCAGACGCGTTTGCTGTTTATCGCATATCTACTGGTGGATATACATTCTTTGGTAATGGATTGCTTTATGTAGATATGTAGATTAATTTTTATATTTACTTTTGTATCGTTTTTAAATTATAATATTCACATATTTTTCACATCAGTATATTGCTGACGGAAACTGAAAACTCGGAAATGTTCGTACAAAAACCCTAGAGAAATAAATTAGAGAAACTGACAGGCCTATCGAAACAGTTCACAAAAATTATACAAATGGAGGGAAAATTACATAAAAAAAAATAACTGACTAGTCGAACATACTTTGGTAAATGTCCACAAAACATTCTAGGGAAGTGTAATTACAATTATTCCGAAAAAAAAAAAAACAGACAAAAATAAATGAATCGTCATTGTCAGTAATAGTAGACTAATACAAGTATAATAATACGTACGAATATAATTTGTAACAGAAATACTTAGTGGAAATATCAGTTGTAACGTAAACAAGCAGACGTAATAAAGAACCTACAGTAAAAGTTTACAAAATATAATCAGTTTACATGAAACACGAATATAAATTTTAAAAATCCGTTCTTGACTACGGTTTTGTATATTTAGAACCTTGCTAAATCACGATTACTAAGCGTATTTGATTCAAGAAGCGCATGCATAGTGTTTACTTATATTCGTGGTTTGTCTCCACAATTTGGGTCTGTATTTATTTAAAACCTTAGTTGTTAAAAGATCTTACGTATTTTGAAAACTTTCTGGATGGTAAGCAGCAATTATTACTGGGCGCAAAGCAGACGTTAACATACAAGGAGTGAATGACTTATAACATCAACATAAGTGCGGTAACGAAGACTATCTGAATAAACTTAAATGTTGGCTTGTTTGAGCTTACCAGTTAATTTGTTTGCTTAGAACTCACTGCATTGCCAGTGGTCTGACACGCAGTCTTCTATAACTATTTTAAAATTTCTCAGAAAAATATATCAAATGTATTGAATCACAGTTCAGTAACAACGAAAACAATGACGTGAATTGTTTCCTCCATAAACAGAGGATTTTAATATCACAATTGAATGTCCAGTAGGTTAAATACGTTTTAAAATACGATGAATTGCAAACTTGGTAATACATTATATAATAAACCTTTTATAATTAAACGTATATAAAACCAGCTTTCAGAGTATCTGTAATATCTAAGTCGGCCTCTATAAAATTAAATGAGAGAAATCAGTGCTATCAGTTCACTGATAAGATTTTCACCTACTTCAATTTAAGTGCAAAAAATTGTGTAATTCTGAATAGCTCGAACTCTTAGAAGGCTATAAATGACAATCTTTCTTTGAACATTGTCGAATACACTCTACTAAACAGTCAACCAGACTTCTGAACCGCGCAAACTGAAGGTTATAAACCCAATTTAATATTATTTCAACCAGTTTTCTGAATGCAGGGGAGCTAAACAGTTTGTATGCATCAATAATTTTAATGCTGTTCGGGCACACGCTACTTAACACAAGTTTTTGTCCATTTCCCAAATACGGGGTAAATTTTGTTTTTGATGTTGGCCAAGAAGTCAGGTATTCGATAGTATGGAATATCACCAGAATCCCATCTGAGTCTACTGGTACGTCCGTAGTCGGTACATCTGATGTGCTGTGCGACTCAGAAGATCCCAGGAGCATTGTAGCTCGAAGGTGAAAAACGTTTTCGTCAGGTCTTTGTTACTGTGTCAGATATTGACATCTGTTTGATGGTAAACGTGTCTTGTGATCGAAAGCCTTGAATGTTACAGTACACGTTACTGCAGAGAAATTAATTGAGAAAAACTTCACTACTCGGCCTCGTGTGTAGGCTTCTTTGTAGTATTGCGATCAGTCACCTGTTGTGTTGGGAACTGAAGTGGATGATATGTTGGTCCTTCACGAGCGACGGGCCTTGCACCAACTCCTGAGATGCAACGTATCCGGAATCGAAGTAGAGCCCCCGGAAACACTCCTTACATGGAAAAAAAGTCGAACAAGTGGTCATCTTATTTTAGATGATCAGGCAGTTACTTGTACTCCAATGGTGCCTCGTGCGGTGCATAGACGAGAAGAAAATATTTGGGCAAGTACAGCAGCTCGTTCTCTCCGTCCAGCGATGTCATATATTTATACCTTCAGTCTGCCACCGCAGACATTTTTTTGTCAGGCTGAACAGCAAGCACTCCGACACGTAGAATTGGCAGCTTTCATTCATAGAGAGAAACTAATAGTGGTAAAAAAAACACCATGTTGCTGATTATTTTACGATGGTTGGCACTGAATGTTTGCATTATAAAAGTTATTGACGTTATTTTTTTTTAAATTTCTGACGAATTTTATAGGAAATTGCATAAATACACATTTGAAAAGGTACTGTAACTGTACCGTATTGATAATGTATAACATTTTGCTTTGTAAGAAATTATTCTGGTGAATGGGTGCCTGTAAGACATTTTCGGTACACAATACACAGTTCATTTGCTCACACACTTGTATTCTCTTCAGCCCAAGGATCAGTCTCTGCAATTGAAGTAAATGTATGCCAAATACCAGTACATTTCTCGTGACATAGTAATGGTGTTTGGATATTTCCTCCAGTAATTTCGTGTTCGAACACTCGTTTTTTGTGGTCGTATTTGGTTTTAATGTATAGTTCCGAAGCTTCCTTCTTCGTATCACGCAGTGACTTGGGAAACTTCGTTCTCGGTCTACACACGTGTATGGTGCTCTCATCGGTGTCACAGTCTCGTACTGTTAGCGAAACTACAGCTCCATCGCAGTATCTTCTCTCCATAAGGAATTGTATGCCGCTTTCACATCTTTCAACAACGTGTTTTGCGAATGCCTCTGCGGTGTACGTAACTCCATGTAACACTACATCCACAAAGTCGTATTCCTTCAAGTGGTTAAATGTGTCTGTCTGACTGGAGGTAAGTGTTTGTGCTAGCTGTGGTAGCGGTCTTGAAGAAAGGGACACATCACATGAAATATGTGAGCACCGAGATGTCCATTTGGGAAATCCAGGTCTTTGTACAACACATTTCTCTCTCCATTCACACACTGTATAGCTTCCTGTTCGGCGAAGTGTGTAAATAAATGATTTATGACCACGAATATCTGTCACTTCTTCACCATTTCGCTGTAGCAACAAGTCTTTTAGTGTACACGGAAATACTGAATATGGACGAATATTAAAAACGTAACTTTCATCGTTATCACATGACAATTAATCTTGTAGGGTATCCTTCGTATGAATCAGAACTCAATACCAAGTTAATATCGCCACCACAGAACTGAATTTGTAAAACACCTTTAGAATTTTTAAAACATATTCTTCTCTAGCCCACCACTACGTCCATGCTCGTCCGGGTAAAACGTGTCGATAATTTTTTGATATAATAGTTGTGGTACAAAAAGTTTTTATTAAATAGTTTTTAATAAATTTAATTTCATATAAAATATAGTTTAGATATAATTTTATTTATGAAATATGTGCGGGGTTCGGACAGAATGCGAAATAGAAAAATTTTCGGAATACTCGAAAGAAATCCCAAGATGGCGGCCGGAAATGAGAGGGCGGTAATTTTTTTTTCGGATTTTTTTGGAATTTTTTTTTAGAATTTTCGGAATTTTAGAATTTTTAAATTTTTTCAAATTTTTCTACTTTTTTATTTAATTTTTGGAATATTTGTAATTTTTCTAACTTTTTGAAAATATTTTTAATTTTAGAAATATTTTGGAAATTTGTAGAAATTTTTGGGAAATTTTGGAAATTTGAACCTTGGTGATCTTAATGTGAAGGTCAAGGTCGAGTATAAAGGTCAAGGAGATACAACATGACGGCTGGGGCCGTGACGTCACAACATGGCAGGCGGGGCCTCATGGAGCCTCTCACCGACTCCAGTGCCAGAATGAAACTAAGCACACTACTTACGGTCTAATATTAATATCTGAGAATTATTTTTTCTCATCCTTCAGTACATAATACTCATTTAATGTAAATCTTCTTTATATGTACCTGTTAGAAAGTAATTCGATGCTGGAATCTTTCACACGATTACCGGATAAAAATTTTGGCTTACCAAACTCACACAATTAATACGAAATAAGAAACAACATTTCATTAGAAACGCAAAAAAATTATGTTTGTTTAAGTCCTATACACATGTTCAAGGTTTCAATTTCCTTTAATAGCACCACCGAAGTAATTTTTTACTTCATTGCAAAACAACTGGCCTGGTTTCTTGATTTCAGAAGTACCTGTCTGTACTGAAGCATACTCCTTTCAGAGCAATTACAATTTCTAGTTTTACTGCTATTTGTGGGATGTTATAATTCGAATCTTTAACTGTACAACAAAATTCCGATCAAGTAAGTACCAACTCCGGGCAAATGATTGAATATGAAGTTCTGATAACATAATCTTATAGATTTTGTGAGATTGTGTACTATGAGATTCTCACATACAAACTACCACAGAAAACAAATCAATCATTTCCGAATGGAAGAATCACGTCACATACACGTATACATGAAGGTAGGTAAGTGGGCTTTTCGTCTCGTCGACAGCGAGGCCATTAGAAACGCTGACACACATATTAGTACAAAGACATGAGTTGGGAGGGGATGACCTTTGTAAAGGAACCATCCCAGCATTCCCCTGGAAAGATTTCGGGAAACAATAGTCCTCGGAACTCAAGATGGCCGGGGCAGGAAATTGAACTCATGCCCTACCGAATGTGAGTCGAACGTGTTATTGTTGAGACACATCGCTCGGGCACACGTGTGTATAACGGTGTGTGCACGTGTCTGTGTGATAGTCATGGTTTGTCTTTGACAGATATTAATTTTCAATACTTGTTTTAAATTCTGATTACTCCTCTTTCACTAACTGTTAAAACTGTAATGAACTTTCCTTACTGGTATTAATAGTGATTCATCCGCTGTGACACAGTTGTCTGTGGTATCTTTGAAAATGGTTGTTGTCGATATTTTAATTGTGGTTGTTATTTTTTTTGTGTCGTAATTATTTGACTTGTGCTTGGTATTGCTCACATTCCATAAAATTATGGTTCCAAGAAAACTACGCATATATGATAATAGCTTAAGAAACGTTATTTGTAGGATTCGTGTACGTTTTAAACGTGCATTATACCTAGGCGAAATATGTTTAACTTTTTCAGTTAAATACTGGTTTACATATAAATTATGTTTAAAATTAAGGAATATCAGAGTTACACGGTAATTAAACTAGAAAATAAGGTTAACCGTACAAAGTGATTCACAGTAGATTGTGACTGGAAGTCTCAATAAGTCTCAAGGATTGGTTTGCTTGAGAAGAAGTCATTGACTGACGAATTATAAAAACAGTGATAAATAATTCTGGGAACGACAAATATTGTTGTAAACCTGGTACTAAGCATTTGGTTCGAATTAATGTTTATTAGTCTTGAAACAGTGGATGTTATAGTATTAAAATATTCGATATCGCACTGCCCTCAATTAAATACAATTACACAACAAGCATCATAAACACAAACATATTGTTAGTTATTTTTGGAATCATGAGAATTTCCGGCTGATTGATAACCAAAAATTTTATTTCGTAATTCAGAAACAAAGGTCGAAAATTTTACTATGTAATTTTATCTATGTGGAGTGTTTTAATATTTTTACATACGGTATTATATTCACTTAAATTTAAGAAACTAGTGCTCTTAATGCTTGATTACCAAATTTACTATAATTATAACAGTTGAAAGTTAAACGATAGCATAACATTAATTTAAATCGTATTGCATTCCTAAATGATGACACACAGTCGAATTTCATTTGTACATAAATGAGAGGGTTAAATAATAAATATTATTACCAACATTGTCTCTTGTGAAAGCAAACTCTGTAATTATACGGACAGTAGAGTTGGAAGTTAGTTTGGTCGATATTACGAGTTGTCAACGTCCAGCATATGACACTGGCAGTTTGAACATGACCGTAGATTGAACATAGATCCCCGTACTGAAGCTGTTATTGGACTCTTTATTATATCTAGCAATTAGTTGTGAGTATTAAAAAAAATTACGAGACTCAGACGATTTACGTATTTGGCAGTAAACATTATATTATTTTACGAGGGAATTGATGTATAAAACACTTTTCGAGCCATTGGAACTTTCAAAGCCACCGTTATAATAATTTGCACTCTGAATCGAACGTTTCCAGACATTCCAAACACTTTTAATAACTATACGCGTGCGTCAAGTGTAATAATGTAATGTACATTCACACACCACATACATACATGTGTGTACAGAATGTCCAGAAACGCATATAACGTGAATACTGGGTTAAATGAGAGACGTAGGGCCTTAATGATAGAGCCATAAATGTTATACCATTTTTACATGCGCAATGTGTGCATCATAGCACGGTAGTTAGTCCCTTCTTGCGCTCAACTTATCTTAATGTCTTGACCATCACATAATGGGCGAAGATTATAATCCCGAACAGTCCAAATATTATTCTACATTTACTCGACTTAATAACACCTGAACGTGGAGAACTAAAGGGGTCTTTCTCCGTGTGGTATTACCTCGTTTTGCGCGAAAATTTCACCATACAACATTTTGCCATATACATTTTCGTCTCCAATTCAACCCATAGTAAATAAAAAATAATAAAAATGTATATGAGGACGTGTGCATGTGTATAGAGCACACGCAGCGTGACATAGCTGTTATGTTTAGGAAAGTTTATAAAGCAGACGTTAATTACGATTTTTAACGATATTTTGAACGTACGCCACTGCTGAAATGTGTCTTCCACGTCTCAAAAAAATTCACTCCTATTGAATGAGTAATTCATACATGTATAAAGTACACTGCTAATAGAATAAAATAAGAAACCACAATATGTTATTAATAAGTGATGAACTTTCTTAATTGTCACGTAATGCGATTCACATGAATATTTGTTATTTGTAACAAATTTATTTTATTCTTTTTTATGCTTATTGCGTACACATTAAAATTTTAAATCTTTATAGCATGCCTTGAGAGAGTAGAGCAATGCAAACCTTCCAAGGATGTTAGTTTAATTTTACAAAGTACAGCTAATGGAAAGGCGCGAACACATACACATATATTATATCTTTTACACTGTTTAAAGCAACGATGAGAGAGAGAGAGAGAGATTTTGATCAGCGCTTAACAGCGAGGTCTTTAGCGCTAGTGAGGGGTGACATGAGGTGAGTATGGAGCAGCGCCGGAGTGAAATGGCGGGGAAACGGGAGATCGCCGAGAAAACCCTCCGACCAACAGCATCGTCCGGCACGATTCCCACGTGCAAAAATCCGGAGACCGACCCCACCGGGAATCTAACCCGGATCGCCTTGGTGGGAGGCGAGAATCAACGATGAATTCCACGCACAGTTCACTGGAAACTCGTTGACAACAGCTCTGCATATAAAATTATTGCTGATATTTACTGCTACTACGTTAAATTACGTTAGATTATCTAATTTTAACGTTTAGATTTCAAATGGCCATCACATACTTCTAATGAAATGCAGTGAAGTGAAGAGATTGTGGTCAGCACTTAACATTTAGATTTTTAGAGCTTGCGAGAGGTGACATGAGGTGAATATGGAGCAGCGCCAGAATGATGATGTGGGGGGGGGGGGAACGAGACGTACCCGAGAAAACCCGCAGACCAGCGGAATAGTCCTGCTCGATTCCCACATGTGGAAATCCGGGTACCAGCCCCGCCTGGATCACCTTGGTGGGAGGTGAGTGCTCTATCTACTGCGCCAACCACGGCACATTATGACACTAGTACATTCAATTACCATACCAGTATTACCATGCATGAAACTATCGTCAATCAAAGAAACAAATAATTAGGATAATTTTATATTTGACAGCTTGGGCACTGAAATTGGTCAAATGTTTGAACATTTTTGCAGGATGGATCAAAACTGCTGAAAACCAAGTTAATTGAATGTAGTAACATATACTTTAATTTTTAACATATTCAGATGTAAATACATTTACTACACACGTCACATAAAAATATAGAGATGAAAGGTAACAATATACGCCAAACAAATAATAATACTACTGATGGTGAACAAAGTCTGAACAAAGATACATAAAGCCATTAATGACAGTCTTCATGTTCGCCGTAGAGTCACTTATCTTGGTATTGAGACAACAATCAAATGCGTCAATTGATTACTAAGTAAGCTAAAAGAAAATGACGTTCAGGGCTATCTGATTCGGTCCGTTATCACTTTCAGCTAATTTTATGTAGGTAAGTATTAATAAATATGGGCTCTTGGAAACCCCCGTTTCTCTCTAAACACTTAAAATTTGAACCTTGACTGATGTACAAAAGATTTACAGGCTTATGTAACTGAAGATACGTATACATCTTTTCTCAGAATTTTCCTTAACGCAGAAAACTCCGAGAGCTTGATTGTGCGAAGAGAACAAACTATAGTTTATCTGAATCCTGCAAAATTTGGACGCCTCGTTTTATTGAGCTTCTTATGCTCATAAGCGTACAATTCAAGCACTGCATTTATATCTTGTGAAATAATTTATTTCATCCATCGTCAAATGGTAGAAGCTGAGATAGCACAAAATGGTATATGACTACCTTGTGAACTGTCAGTCGTAGAATTAAAAGTTTGAATATATCGATTTACCTAAACTCCGGTATGACAGGAAGCTTGGGACATAGGTTTACAATACTGGGTAATACAGATAAAATGCCTGCAACAGGATAGTCTTACAACAGAACTAATGCCACTACTTACCATGTTATTAAAAACATATTAATATTTGCACAACTAGAGTAGTGGAAACGGCGTTTAGCTGCTTATACCTACTCGTAGAAGACGACATAATTAGGCGTATTTTGATTTTCGGGCAAAGTGAACTTGTCGGTGATGTTTGTAAACGTAGTGACATCCTATATTTGACTACATTTATCATATATATCTGTGGCCGCGGCTATCAAATGGTCAGGCAACTCGCCACGGCCAGTGCGATTCTAGTTCAATTCCTTCTGGCCTCCACATCTGTCTTATGAGATCGTATTATTCTACCTCATGTGTATATGCTGATACGTATATTTACACTGCATACGTTTTATGTGTTTATTTATGATCTAAATACGACAGACAAGAGAACGTGCAAATTGCTAATGTAGAGTTAAGCTCAGCGATTAACGGTTTTCTACTCTTGCAATCTTCAGTTCTTCGGAATTCAACATTGCTTAACGCTACAATGAGTATTTCGTCAGAATTGTTTCAGTATAGTTAAAATATTCTTTCTACTGTTAACATGTACGGGATATATTATTGATTTGTCGAGACTCAAAACACTCCATGGATTAACGGCATATATAAAGTTTATTTGCAACTATGGTTATGAGATACTGGTTGACAAGGAGCGTATAAACCGAAATGACTGAATGAACTTGAATTATACAATTGTGGTATGCTGGAATGTTTTAATTAATATACATATTTTAATTATTCCAAAACTATCACAACATTTTCAATGGTTTTCTTCGCGTTTATTAATACTATCAAATACACAAACTACCTCCTTAATCTTAACTTCATATCCACACTCATTCTCATCCTTTATGCAATTCTTATCCGTCTATTCATCGTCATTGTTCTTTGGATTAATATTCTCCTTGAGCCCGGTACACATTATCCTTCATTCTGTACTCAATTATCTACTTAATTACTTTCATAACTTTCGATTGCTACTTTATACCAGAATTATGAAGCAAAACTTCTGTGCTGTGTACATACTATCTTTGTTTACAAACGTGTTTCATTACATAGAGAAGAAAAAAATATTTGTGATGTTGGTTGCTATATTCCATATAGTGTAACTGTAAAAATCCTGAAAAAATATTCCACAATAAAAGACATACGTATAATTGCCAAAAAAGTGAAACAATCCTGTACCATTTAGGTTTTTAAAATTCCGATGGTCGTTTGTCCAGTAAGAAACAAGAATTCTATTTCTATTGAAATCACATTGGCAACCCTACTTGCATACATCGCAAGCGCTGATGGCTGAAAGTGTGCATTGTGCATGCGCGTAAACATACACTACTATAAAAAATAGGACGCGCTCTATCTGTGAAATTATGTACGGAATTATGTCTGGAACCAGCGTAGTTGCCGTACACACTGACGCAGTGCTACTATCACTGAATTTGGTACGGAATTATATACTGAATTATGGACAGTGTGTACCGGGCATTATAATATTTTTACTTGGTGTGTCCATCCGGATTTTATTTTCGGCAGGATCAGCCCGGAATTTCGGATGTGGGAATCGTGCCGGATGATGCCGTTGGTGGCGGATTTTCGCGGGAGTCTTTGTTTTGTATCATCACTTATTTCCATAATACTCGTGTCACCCCTCAAGTTGTTATGCGATGGTCAAAATCTCTTATCTTATTTCCTTCAACCACCTGCTTCTCTTCCGTCATGGTTGAGGTCGCTTCTTCCTAATGAAGACGTAGGATTCCATATAATCAGTTTATTTTGCAAGCGTTGGCCCTTCCTACTCTATTTTATTTACGGCGTTGAAATTGAATCGACAACTGTTTATAACATATAAACTAATGATTCAGTAATCGCATTTGACAGTCACACTGACATATTATCGCTCAATTAATGTAAATAGTACGAAATGTATTATTTCGATAATAATTTTCGTTGAAAAATGAAAGGAGCTGAATATTTATAGCTTTTTAAAAATAATATTTAAGGTAGTAACTGAAAGAACAAATTGTGCTGTTCT
>PNEQ01005828.1:14429-47863 GCA_003012365.1 Medauroidea extradentata
AATATATATATATATATATATATATATATATATATATATATATATATAATTGCATTAAGCTTAAATGCTCGGTAAGGCTTGAGATGCCGTTGATAGCTAGACCATTATAGACTATATAAAACCTAAATCTTATTATGCATTCAATGAGACAATCAATAATGTATGTTTTACTTGCGAATCATTTTTCCCCGTGAAGTATGCAACTAGGTGTACTATCAAGGTAGAATTCTGCACACGAGCATCGGTTCATCAAGCGAATGAATACAAAAGTAAAAAAAAACTTGCTAACAAGATTGCATGGTGAAGTATTTCTACTTTCAATTCACATGTTAAAGTGTTTAATGTTTGTTTATATTGTCATATATTACAATTAATTTGAATTTGATATGTTTTCATGGCCTTTGCCAGATAATAACTTATTTTTTTTACTTTATTCATACTTCTGCAGTCATTTTCTCTTTCGTGACTTACATAATTACGATGATTAATGATTTTTGACTAAATTGGTAGTTTTTTGTCGTACTGCTGAACAAACCAAACAATCGTTACCACCCTGTCCTCCGTAAACATGGCTGGCACGGTAAACATCGTGTTTGGAAAACATGCTCATGACATAGATCGCAGGCATTCGCGGCCGGTGTCTGCATTTTCTTGACATGTTTTATAACATAAACACAGGAGTTTAACTACTCACAAAGTGTTTTAACTCTGCAGTGTAAGACAACGACACATCCCTTATAATGTACTGCCAAACAGTGTTCACAGATATTGTTTCCTGATAAACCGTTTGGAAATATTTTTATCCAGAGATCAAGAAATTCTCGACTGAACTAGCGGAAAGTATACCAAATTTGACTCTCTCTTAGCTTATGTCATGGCTAAAGGAAGGAAAGGAGAAGGGGGCAGGGGGCTCAGACGAGTAAAACCACGGAGACACATCTGTGTAAAGAAGACTATAGAGTCATATGTTGAAAATGTAAATTAAAACTTTACAATTGGTTTTAGGGGCTCTATGGGCTGCATATGACTATTTACGTTCTGTGTGTTGACATACGAACTTCTGAACACACAACCCAATTGGACAGTTGTATAAGTCGTATAAAAGTATTGTAAACTAAAAACAATTCCAAACTACTATAAATAAACACAAACATGCAACGAAGAATTATACAATTTAGCCGTATTATCTACAAATATATTAAACCCTTAAGATAAGAAAATTAATAATACTGACTGAGTGGTAAAATGTGACAAAACTTAACATAATAGTAGACCAGCACTTCCTATCCTTACGATCAGTATTTATGTTTAATAAAATTTAAGTCTTTAAAAATTACTTAAAAACAAGTTATAAATTGTTCCATGACTATTTTTAATTTCGTTGCTATGATGCCAAATTACTTTACATGTATTACTCAAAATTATAATAAATCTGAAAATAATTTAAGTATCCAAAATATTAATCTTTATTGTATTTTTTTTTTACATTTATTCATGTCTCTATTCTGTGTTTAAAGCACCGGCTAAGAATTGAGACCTTAATCTGGACCACTAGGTATAGTCATTATTTCTTAACATTCCTGGTTTTTTCTATAAGTCTCAGTGTTGTACAAAATGTTCAATATCAATATTGTTAAGGCCAAAATACTACAAAGGCTTCGAGAAATACGTCTGTCGGACGAAACTCGGGACTCTTCTACAATACGTCCGACTTTTCTACCATTAGTGCTGTAGAATAGTGGAATAATTAGCTAGCCTAAAGTTACGATGACGCCCTATCATCGGACATAACTAGGCGATAGGTAACGCGACCCGGCATTTCAAAAGTTGAACCATTCTGCATTATTCCGACTCCTCGGGCAATGAGAAACGGAAAAATAAAACGGAAAATATGAACTAACGAAATTAAATTACAACACCGGAAATGCTTGAATAAATAATAAACATAGCTGAGAGAAAATTCATAACAAATAATTACGTTTGTACACATAAATAAAGTTAAGAGAAATAAAGTTGATTGGATACATTCAATATTACTGTTAGTTATGCCATGCCGTATTACAAAAATTGTCGTGAGTAATATTAAAAATAAACGAACATTTTTATTTACATCAGAAATAAATATAAGAGTTATAATATAAACATTTACATACCAAAATGTGTCAGTTGTAAACTGCATGTGTATAATATATATATATAGAGAGAGATAATAATATAGAAATCATCAGATTTTAAATATGTTATAAGTCGTGGTCACTTTTGTGCTACCTTCTTCATCTGTAAAAATTGCTGCCGAATAAACATCTATAAATGCAACGTAATCGGAGACATGTGGGGTGAATTGGGACGTTTAAACAAATATTCCCCCACACATGGCAGTCTTGAGAAAAGAAAATTACTTCAGATAAATTCAAAACAATTAATGTCCAAATGAAAGTACACTGACACAGTTGACAAACAATGGTAATTGTGTTCCAATTAACCCCACCGTGCCCAAAGTCACAGCTAACTTACGGCAAATAAGGAAAGTATTTTCATATGTTTTACCTTCTATGCTGCTTTAGGAGGATCATTTTTAAATCCTAAAATGCAGTAGATACCATAAGAGCGTTTCAATATTCTGTTGTAAATTGTTTTCTTTTGCATGTTTACCATTCAAAATAACTATTTAAAATACGATTGTTTGGATAGGTATTTAAGTAAAAACATTTCTTCAGTTACATTTTGCAATTAATATTCGTATGGTTTTTAAATGAATTTATGAAGATTATGAATTTTTAATTTTAAAGTTGTGGTACAGCACACATTAAATTTAGCAACATATTTGTATGTGTGTATTAAAAATTTGTATTAATAGTATTTACGGCAAATACATTAACAAAATTATCTATATTAATGTGTGCACTTCAACTGGTAATTTAAAAGACGATGTCAGTAAATGTCTTAAGGTATAAAGAATCAATATTTAAAAGAATATCCTGTGGTGACAGTGAAATAACTATAAAATAATATTGTCACGTGTGAAAAAAATTTTCGATACAAATCATCACTTCACTCTACGAAACTAATTAGTTGTTTTTTGTTGGCTAAACTCTTCGTTGCCTTCGAGATTTCATCGCGCCAAAACTGATGTTATGTACGTTTCTAGTGATCTCAAATTGTGTGCTTCTCGTGAATGTATGAGAGTGTGTGAATATAAGCGTATTTGTCGTAGTTGTGTTCTGAAGTGTGGTGAAAGCAAAATGTTCGTTATTGTAATTTTAAGTAAATAATATTTTAGATTCATCGCACGATTTGTGACTTACGTGACAGGTGTGCGCATTGCCTAATATATGTGTGGCTTTGGTTGCTAAGCGAGTCGTAAGTAGTATCACATATTTATAAATTATTCAGATCTAATGTGTCGCTAAATCATTCGTACAAGGACTCTACAATAAATTTAACTAAATGGTTTGCAAGTTCAGTGTCCACTGAGGTTGAGGTAGGTGTGATATGTGTAGACATCAAACGTGTTGTTAACGTATCAAACATTGTCTCACCTGTCTCACAAAACACGTTAAACTAAGAGTTCAGCCCTCCTATCTCATGAAAAAAATATACTCCGAGGAGAATCAATTTTAAATAAATAATGTGTCATGTGAAAAAAAAACGAGTCAGTAAGAGAGGTGTATTATTAAAACTAGGAGGATTATTTATTACACATTTTCAACATGTAACTGAAACAGGCACTTGCGAATCATTTTCGTTATTTATTTACGTTACCACTCTTACACGGAAATATTTTGCGTCTCAGATAACATCGTCAAATGTAAACATTACAATGATCGTCTGCCTTTTTGCATATGTAACATGCAGCAGTAGAGTCCGACAGAATAGTGTATTTTATTGCCAACATGCGAAGTATAAAACCAGGACCAAATAGTAACCATATGATATAATGATATAAGGCGGACTCATTTGAATATTAGTTTATGTAACTATAAGATAGTTATTCCACGCTTATAATTCAACAATTTGCCTTTTATGTGAGCAGCGAAATAATATGTAATAATATTGGTGAATTTGTCGAAAACGTGAATACAACTGGTAGCCTTGTACCTCAACTGAATTCCTTAACATCAATGTGAAACATCGAACAAATACGTGGTAATTTTTTCTGCAAGGTTAACGCAAAGTTAACGTAAGGAGGTCCATGTTAACATCAATGTGAATCGGTCTTAAGTCAATTTGTTTTTGTTATTTCTACGTTCTCGGAACTTGCAAATTCTGACTTTGTCATGTCACTATGGATGAACTATGAGAGATAAAAATTCAAGTGAAAAATGTAGTCACAAGTAACATGTATAAAAGGAACACTGTGTCGTGCAAATATAAAATTATGTATTTTTGTCACGTGTACACCATTAATATTACTTAGTAACAAAACATTTAAACACAACTATTAAACTGTTTATCGTCTCTCTTTATGGGTGTTCATGTGGGGAAAAATCGTAATTGTATATTTGAATGAAATAGTGTCAGTTTTGTAGACGTTATTTCAGAATACATTTTCTTGGCGCAGAAAAAAATATCTCAGTCAGTTTTCACATAGTGGCTTTTCAAATTGAAAATTTTCACGTGTCTCGTTTACCTAAGCCGCAATAACGAACTAATATAATGAAATAAAAAACTTTTATTGAAAATACATGTAGCGAGCTACTGCTTCACACGCATAAGAAACCCATTACAAAACATTGTAATTTATTTTTAAATTAATGAAATTAGCAAATATCAAAAATTGATGTTGACTAGTTCCAGCGGCTTATAAGAACGAAAAACACACACATTTTGACTTTGAAAAGCCATTATTAGAAAACTGGCTGAGATAATTTTTTGTAACAATTAATTGGTCTCCCAAGCAACGCTTACGTAAGAAGCACTACACTCTAAATCTGAATTAGTGAATATTCACTGATTCACGCCGATGATTGGAGCAGTTTCAACTAATTGAACCAGTGAGAAACCACTGTGAAAGCTGTGACTATTCACTGATTCCGATAAAGAGTGCCAACATTCCACAAGTTGAATAGTGAATGTCCACAGATTTTCCAGTAATTTTACACTGATTCAATAAGTGAAAACTGTTCTTTGAAAACAACTGTAAAAACAGTGAATAATTCACTGATTCTTTTGTGAGATGTTGGCACTCTTAAAGGAAATCAGTGAATATTCACAAATTAAACAGTGACTATTTTCACTGATTCAAATTGTTGAAACTGCTCCATCCATCAGCGTGAATCAGTGAATATTCACTAATTGAGATTTAGAGTGTAATTAATAAGAATATAAAATTCAGTTTAACGCCCTGAAGAATTTAGAAAATAATACTCGTGAAAGCAGAGTAAAGGGGAGGTCGTGGCCTAACTGAAATAATTGATTAGTGGAAACGTTTAGAAACACAATTGTCATTCTCGACAACAACTCTGCTTGAACCACCAGAAGTGCAATTTATAAGGGTTAATTTTTTTTTTATCAATTTCATTTGAATGCATTATCTACCCACTTCTTTCTACAGACACACAAATTTATATGCCATCTGTTAAAAATAACAGAAGTAAAGTAATGCGATTTTGGTCAGTGCTGAATAGCGTGGTTTAAGCGCTAGTCAGCGGTTATTTGTGAGTACGGAGCAGAGACTGAATGAAGAAGGCTGAGGAAACGGGATATTCCCGAGGAAACCCACACACCAACTGCATATTTCGTGACGAGTGCTACGTGCAAAAATGTAAAACCCCACGATCTGGTAAGGAATTACGCTGACAATTATAATCACACAAAAATCTTACAGGTCCTTCATTTATATTATACCCGCCTAGTAAACTTTGTTATGTAAAATCATCCAGATTCATTGCCGTACTTAATATATCACAATCCATGCCATTAAAAGACTAATCTTGCCTTGATTTTGAAATGCTCTGAGAATGTGTTACTTGTTTAATTTTCTAATCAGTCGGCACTCCATATACTTAAAACACAACACGCACTCGCACTTTGAAACTGATAAACTCGTAAATGTTTCGTGGTACCGTGAACAATTCGAACGATATTTCTCAATACTCATAGTTAATGTTTTTATCAATAACTAGGTCCCCGGCTTCTCACCTGTTCAATCCAGTTTCGATATTAAGTGAATTCAAATCCGGAGTGTACGTATTTCAGTAACACAGCAGAAGGCGTGGATAACTAAAACATCTGATCGTTTATACTTTCTTTAATTTGCGATAACTTATGCTACTCTATTTAAAATTTATAGTCTTTCCTTAAAAATACATATTCTGATACCATCAATTATTTCTATATTATTTTAAATCATTTAAATATTTAACAATAACATAATTTTTGTGTTTTCACCTGTGTAAGTGTTGCAGACCAGTGTATAGGCCTAACTCCGATAAACTTTCCGTTTACTCCGGGATTAATACGGTATATGAAATCGACGTCAAAATTAAAACATCCAAAGCTAGTGTGTTGAAAAAAAAACAACAACATGAAAAATGGAGCAAATTGAACGTAAAAAGTTAAAATAATTTACGTACATCTATGAATATTAAATAATTGTACTAATTTAAATGTGTCAGCTAACTAAGTTATATACGCGTTCCCAGTTTGATAAAATTAGGTAACGATTTTTCTTAGATGTCAATCATTAAGAAATACAATTGCCGCCGTTTTAAAAATATTACTTACTGATGAACGAGACACAGAAAAGTCTATTCAACTAAGTATAATATATCTGCCATAAATAACGAACTACGGAAAAAAAATATTTTCCTCAAATATGACATCGGGCTAAAATATATAGCAGGGCACCTTGTTAAAGACGTTGCAGATATATGTATTGATATAATGTACTTTCAATTATTTATTCCCATTATTATCCGTAATAAACCATTGCGAAGCACGGCACACATGAACACACGTTACGTTAGCACTGTTCAGTACACATTTGTATTGTGCTCTAGTGGTTGATTAACAAGTATTATTTTGTAATGTACACATTAGCATACGAAAACATACACTGATTTCATATGTACGTTTCTTGACGGTGAAGGTGCATGTTCTCATACTCTGCAAATAATACAGACTGTAAAGCAATCAGAAATTATTATAATTACACGACACAAACATTTTTAGGACAGTTTCTTTCCTACGACAGAGAACAAAAACATGTATTTCTGAAATATGTTACTAGACAAATTTAATTTGAATCATATGTCTCGCAATCGCACACACGGAAAACATTTTCTATGTTGTCACGAACATGTTTTTCCAACTGTTACCTACTCATAGTTCTTAAAACAATAATATTTTTGGTGATCCACTTTTCAAAATAGATACTAAAAAATAATTAAAAACATAAGTATGTAAATACACTCACAGTTTTTGATTATGACACACAGCACAATTTCAGGCTACAGAAATATTCTTGTGATATTAATTTTTTAATAAATTTCACTTTTATTAATTAATTACATATTTCGTTGTATACATTCATAGTATCAGCCAAACAGTGCGTTGCGATCATATTAGGCAGGCACTTTATATAATTGTTATTTGCAAACTTATATTATGTCATTTGTTTATGATACAAAATAATTTGTGTCACACTCCACAAAGAGCTGTGAACTTGTAAAAACAAGGGTAATGTAAGATTAGTGAGCTTTATGTCTCGTCGACATCGAGATCATTATAGACGTTGACACAACTTGGTACAATGACAGGAGCCTTTGTTAAGAGGAGTCCTCGACTGGCGCATAGACGGCGCTGCAGCGTGTCACGCGTGTTCTTTTTTACGCGAAACCGCTTAATTTATTAATATTATGTTTATCTACGAAAAGAACACACACTTGAAACCATGCTTCTATTTTTTCAAAAATGCAGCCCGCTTGTTAGAAACATGATATTCGGGCCTCTCAAAATTGTTAAAAACGGGTTTATTTAAACTGTTGTAACTCCGAAAATATTACCTGAATTCGTAAAGTGCAAAACGAGGAGCATGCGTTGGTCTTTACTTCAAACTATTCAAAAATAAAATATTGGGGCCACCGCTTAAAGTCCCATAGTAAAAAGACTACAACGGAAACCTTGCACGCCAGTTTGGCGCGCTGCGAATAGAGGCGATATGCTTCTCGTCAAGCGTGGGACACTGGCTCTTATCGCTACGCTGTCACCACGCGTCAAAGGTGGATATTTGACACCGCGAAGGACTCCTCTTAAGGGCGCGGTTCACATCAGTTTTCAACGTATTTTTTATTCTTATTTTTGTACAATATATTTTTTCCCCTATTTTAGACATTAATTGTGATTAAATCTTCCTGTTAGGAAATTTGCGTATCTCTCTAGTTTTTGCGTAATGAGTCGTAAATATCAAAATTTGCATTTTACGATTTTAAGTACGCCACTAAAACCAATTGACTCACCAAACCGAAATAATTTGTAGTGTATAGCAATGTTGTAGGCTATGATTTTACACATATAAAATAAAAAAATAAAATATTTTTGTATTTAGTAAAAAATTTAAAATTTTGAAGTAAAAATTTAAAAATTAATTTTTTTAAATACAAAAAGATGTACCTTTTTTTTTTAACTAAGTCAAATCATAGCCTACAATATGGTTATGCACTGCGAATTTTTTCGGTTTGGTGTGTTAGTTGGTTTTAGTAGCGTGCATAAAACCGTAAAATGCAAATTTTGAAGTTTACGACTCATTACGCAAAAACTATGAAAGATACAAACATTTCCTAAGAGGAAGATTAGTCACAATTTATGTTTAAAATAAGAAAATAAATATCTGGTACAAATATAAAAATAAAAAAAATAAGACTTTGTAAAATGAGGTTACCGCGCCCTTGAGCAACTGTCTCAGCATTCGCTTGTGGCAGTTTTGAGAAACCACGGACAACCGAAATCAGGATGGCTGAAGCCAGGGATTGAACCCAGGTTTTCCCGAATGCGAATACAAAGTATTACCGTTGCACCACCTCGCTCGGTAAAAAAAAAAAAAAAAAAAAAAAAAAAAAAAAAAAAAAAAAAAAAAAAAAAAAAAAAAAAAAAAAAAAACTGCAAAAGTTTAAGATACGCTTAATTGGTATTTTTTTTTCTAAAAAATAAAGGCGAAGAAAAAGTTAATCAAATAACAAAATAAAATCACAAAAAGACGTCTCGTCACACATTTCTTTAAATGCAATGTTATTTATTTGCAGACCAGCGGGCTTATTGTTTACCACAGCCAAAATTTGCTTCGTGCGCAAACCACGCTAACGTCGAGTTTACCTCGAAAGCGATTATGTAGAGCCAATTTGCGTTTGTGCTCGCTAGCTCGGACGCAAACACGAAGAAGAAAACTGAAGTAAATTTGCGCGGCTACGGGAGGCCGCTCAAATTAACGAAATGTTTTTGGATTACTCGTCTAAATAATTAATTAAACATTGTCTTTAATCAAATCATGATCATATAATGATTTCGCAATACTCACAACTGTTTAAAATTGGTTTATTTTGTCGAAATTCACTTCCGTAAAAAGTTTGCTTGTTATGAAATAATAGAGGCGGAACCATAACCTAAATATGTAGCTTTTGTTTACATCAAATACTAAATTAATGGATAAACTACACGCACAACTGAAGTACTTATTTTTTGGTTATGTGTTTTATGTAAGGGAGAGTAGCAAAACAGTGGATACTTGTGAAAAATAGGTCAATACTGGACATGTGCAACTCATTTGCAATGAACAGTATCAATTGTCAAAGGCTACTTCACAACATCAGAGGGTCGTGATTTTTGTCACAAATTGTCAGTGTGTGATGTTAAGGGCGCGGTTCAGCTCAGTTTCCAACGTCGTTTATTTATTTTTATATTTGTACCAGATATTTTTTTCTTATTTTAGACATAAATTTTGATTAAATCTTCCTCTTAGGACATTTTTGCATCGCTTATAGTTTTTTAGTAATGAGTCGTAAACGTCAAAATTTTTACCTTACCGTTTTATGCACGTCACTAAAACCCCCTGACATACCAAACCGAAAAAATTCACAATGTATAACAATTGTTGTAGGTTATGATTTGAAATATATAAAACGAAAAATAAAATATTTTTGTATTTAATAAACAATGCTGAATTTTGAAATGGAAATTTAAAAATACAAAACTATATATATACTATCTGATCACAATTTAACAACGCGTCTAATATTATAAATATAATTAAACCTGGCAATATTATGCTTTTCTAGAACAGTCGGAGATTGTACACATCGTAATGTCATTTAAATATGTAAACAAAACGACATCGCACAAAAGGACAGGGATTTATTTCATTTTCGTACTGAGAGCTTTACAGTGTATGATTCTGGGTGAAGAAACAACAACGGTAACATTCATACCTATGTACATAATTGCATAATTGATTGCAACTGACTTCCTACATCCGAATGTATCTTCATCATACCAACTTGACCACTATAAAGCAGCGCGTCACCGGAAATCTCATCAACTAAATCAGTCAACAAGAGTGTCTAGTTTTAAGATGAGTGTCTAGAGAGTATCTTCTACGTTCAAGGAGTGAAAAACAGACGGTGTTATGCATCAGCTGACTACGTGCTGATTGTTAGTAACGAATAAAATATTTTTCAGCTTTAAAACAGTCTTACACAGAGTATTTTATTCCATTACAGGACCAAAATACTTTTCGAATATAATAAATTTGAAGCAGATTTTACCGATTACTTACAATAAGTGCATATCCCGATTATGTACAACAACAGCTAAGTATTGTCTTGCTTACGATCACGTGATATATCTGCAACATGCGCAGAAGCATATTGTCACCCTATATTATATTCACACAACACGTTTACTAAGAAAATAAACATAGAAGAAATCTTCTGACAGTTAAAATTCCAGTTATGGTTAAACCCATGATCGATATAAACGTTTCCAGATGGAGCCTCACATTCGAGAGGATCGGGGTTCGATACCCAGCTCCGGCTAACCTGATTTCGGTTTTCCAGGGTTTTATGAAGTCACTCCAGGCGAATGATGGGATGGTTCCTAAATGGGCCCTGGCCGACTCCCTCCCCCTTTCCCCTCGTGTTCCACTACCAAGACCACGTGCTGTACGAGAGCACGCAAAACGTCAAATAAGAAAAGTATAACCGTACGAAAATATATTCAAAGAGTACAAATGTATAGTGCTTGTAACCGCATCTTATACCAATTTCGTAGAGATTATACGCTGTTATATGTGAAAATACTATATTTTGTTGGAATTAGTTAAGTTTTTCGTAATCATAGGAAATATATTTTATTTTTCATAAACACGGTCACAAACACATGCACATATATATATATATAACATTCTAGAAATATATGCATGTAAAGGTCCGATAATCATGTTATATGCGCATGAATAAAATTCGGTTCATGATTCAATATTTTTGGGAAAAAGGGTCTTTACACAAAAATACATTAATAAAGGGACAAGACAATTTCCCCATAAACACGACTTTACTTTACAAAAAGTAATGTCGTGTTCGTCTGAGCATTGCACTGTAGTCTTACTTCGCGTGTGTCAATTTGTCGTGTATCGTATATAATCCGCATTGACAATTTGTTTCTTGGTGATGATTTACCTTCATTCAATAGCCTTATTTCAGTTGTTTTTAGTTTCACTGGTCAAGTGACTGCAGAAGAAACTGAAACAGTCCTTACCGTCTTGTCCAGCGTTAATTTGGCTGGCACGGTAAACATCGTGTTTGAAAGACCTGCTCGTCGCATGATTTACACCTGAACACAGGAGTTTAATTATTACTCACAAAGTGTTTACACACTGTTGTGTATGATAAAGTGTTTCAAAAGTGCAGTGTTTTCCACAGAGGTTATGAACAATACGTCCTTCATAATGTACTGCAGAACACTGGTATCAGTCAGATAACATTTATACGAAAATAAGTCATGAAAAATATGTTTCTTCAAAACTAAAATAAAACTTAGGGTACATACGTCAGTGATGGGGAAAGTTTACTTCATAAATAACATTGGCCCCATACAGCAACATACGAGATCACTCAGTTGTACGTTTTATCTTCTATTATTTCAAACTCTGAATGACGTTATTTGGATATACCGCAATGCGATTCAAATGTCGATGTATGAAACTAAAGATAGAAAGTAATAAATAATCAGAAAATGCTTTATTCAGCAGGATACATATACACAACCTAATTTTTCATAAATAGAATTGGACCAAGTAAAACAAGGACATCCAAACAAAACAAAAAAAATAAGAAAAAACAGACATCACCACAACAGACAACACAGGTAAGAGGCCTGCTTTGGAAAAAGTGCAAACAGATAAAACGTACGAACCACAAAAATATACCACACAACAATGACACGAAACAAAACACAGTAGCAGGGAATGCATCACAGGAAGAATACAATTATCTGTATACAAAATTAAATTTACTTTCAATGAGCGAGATAAAGGACAATTTTTGTAAATCTTAGCAATAAATTTACGTGAAGCAGGATGTCCTGGTGTCGAAGCACTAGTGATGAAGTTATTTGAATTATTAAAGAAGCTCTAAATTGTGTAAAAGAAAAGTTGGCAGCAGGCATAGGAACAGACACAAACTTACTTGTCCTTTGAATCTACTTCTTTGAAACTCCAGAAAAAAACTGTGATTTAAAAATTAAGAAAAGCAGAAGAAAAAATTATTAAATTAAGGAGCTGAAAATAAAACAGGTTGATGAATATACTCTTTTCTGCAGTGCATTAATGTGGTTTGACAATGGAACGTGAAAACGAAAATTGAAGATAATTTATGTTGATTTGAGATATTATATAGAAAATTGGCGAATTTTGACTTAAAAATCTGCTTAGCGAATTTCAGTGAATTATTGATTTAATCTAGGAAATTTGGTGTTCTTGTATTTCGCATCGGTAGTCATAAAAATTTATATAGCAGCTTTTAGAAAAAAAACAGTTAGTGACTTATAAATGGTAGGAATGTTACAAAAGGGAATTAATAAGAGATGTAATTTATTGTTATTTATTACTTAGAAGATAATTCCCAACGTTTACAAATTAAAACATATATATTTACGTTTACGGTAAACATTTTCTAACTGGAAGAGAAGGGGTTGAAAATTACCATGAATAACACGATCTTTGGAAAGTTGCGCAATTGAAGCACAACTAATCATCGAAGAAATGGTGTACCAAAGATGTCGCAATTTAAGATACGCTGAGGAGGTTCGAAGAATGGAACGTCATAGGTCAAGTGCTCTCGAGTGTTTACTGCGGCCTACATATATGCGAGTCTCGTCAGTTTGTGGTGTAGTGTTATCACTGAGGGAGTATGGCTGTCAAGACAGTGTACTTGTTACTGCTGGCAGTGCCAGTCCTCTGTGTACGACCTCCTCGCAACTATCTACTGAGAACCTCGCCAATACAAGAACCTGTCATACATAGACAAGCACAAGGACAAGGACAACTCATCCTCACAGAGTACCTGGAGGCTGGTAAGATTGAAGAGGCACAGAACCTCTCTAGAGTACAAGGAGATGCTTTCCCTGAAGATATACCCAGCTACTCCGGCTTCTTCACCATCGACAAGACTAAGGGCTCCAACACATTCTTCTGGTTCTTCCCCGCCGAGGTGAGTGTAATGTGCCAATTTATTGGCCTACTAAAAATTAAGTCAGTATTTGTGCGTGTGACGAGCGGGAGGAGAATACGTAGAGTGGGAGGCGTTTATATTTACACATTTAAAACTATGATGAAGCTATTTAGTTAAATAAAAAAAAAAAACCTGCGATAACACCGCCAATTAAGTCGTTCCAATAAAACTTAATGCAAGCAGTATTGATATATGAAACAGTAAGCTAGCGCCCATAATTAGCGTTGACATTCGATTGTTCTAATTATATGCCGTGTACATCAATCTATTTTCTGTGCTAGTTGCCATGCGATATGGTGAGTAATGTTGTTTATTTCTCAAAAAAAAGCTAATCCAGGTGCATGAATTCTTACCCAGCCTATGTTAACAAAATGCTATTTAATTCGTTATTACACCCGAAACAGTATATGCTCTTAAGAGTTTGTTGTTTGGATCTTACAAAAAAATATAAAATTAAGTTATAGGAGTTATAGCATTAGGGATGTATAAACTTTATTTCTTTTTTAAAGGGGCACTACTTGTTTTTTTTTTTTAAGTTATACAGTATTTAGTGGCTTCAATTCATGGATTAATATTTTCTTTCATTGGTTGGTTTTCAAAATTATTTTTAATTAATCGACGCTGTTAAGAACACATTAATGACAGTAAAATAAGGTTCTCTAAATAAAATACTTGCCTAAATGTTTGCTGAATAAATTTTGGTCCATAAACACATTCAAACACATTCATTTAGTACAATTTATAATCGGTTAAGAAAGATTGTTACATATACATCCTAAAAGTAGATATACAGTAAACATTTATTACCAGTAATAAGGTATAAAGTTATAGAAGTAATTTTCTCATGATTTAGACTAATGTTACTTGAATCATCGGTAAGATATTAAAATCAGTGGATCGCTAGCAACTGAAGTAAATGTGATGACTTGACGCTTGTATTTTCCAGTATGACTACAAGAATGCTCCAGTTGTTCTCTGGTTGCAAGGAGGTCCTGGATCCACGTCTCTCTTTGGTTTGTTTGTAGAGTTGGGTCCATTCATTGTGTCAGAAGACTCATCCAAGCTTATAAAGAACCCATACTCGTGGCACAAAAACCACTCTCTTCTGTTCATTGACAATCCTGTAGGCTCAGGTAAGAAATTGATCATCCTTATTTTTATGGCATCTAGTAGCGGTATAGGACTATATGTTTACTTCCTCAAGGTTATAGTGGATACTTTGTTAATAACTTAATTAATTAAAATTAAGTTCTCCACTCACTCAACTCATTCACTCACACATCAACACACAGCCCACACCGCTGGACTTAGATATGACATATTGAGGGGGACAGGCACCTCTACGGTAAGATTTTTCGAATTTAAAAAATTAATGTGGTGATAAGGGGAAAAATGGGTGCAGTTAGTTTTCAGTATATCGTCTATAGCTCTTACAAAAATGAGTATTTCGTTTTTACTTTTTTTTTCTTCAGATTTTTCGTAATTCGAAAATTAAGTGGATGAAAAATCGTAAAAAGTATATGAAAACCGTAAAAATTTGATGGAAAGCCGTAAAATGTATTTCTTATAAATCCTCGACAACTCTCAAATCCGTTGAAATTTTAAAGTGATATTTGCTTCGTAAAGAAGCTTACGTATATCCCTAAAACGTGGTTTCAGAATTTTTTGAAATTCAACCTTTAAGGACAATATAAAATTTAAACTTGGACATAATTAATCCTCTGTATCTCGTAACCTTGCTGGGATACCAAGATGATTTTTGAATGGGAAACTGAAGCTTACGTAAATATCTAATAACAACTTCTTGATTATTTACTGTTCGGCAATATTGATGTGCAGTAAAATATTCTAAAAACCACCCAAAGCTGGTATGCCCGTGAAAAAATAATTTAGAAGTTGTTCCATTTTACGTCCTATTAACACGTAAACCTCTTGCGTCTGCATAAACACATACAAATTTTCAAGAATTCTGACGGTTATGGTATTTTGGAACACTAGAAGGTTTTGGGCTCGATTCCCGTGCAAGGCAAGGCGACGGGAAACGGCTGCGATATTATATATAAACTAGCAGTCCCCCGCGGCTTTGCTCGCGAGTATTATTCGTAACTGGTAATGTTTACTTTAGTTAAAAAACCTCTTTGTATACAAGATTGGTACTTCAGTCATCAAGTGTTAGAATGTTGAACTAATTCTGCAGCAGGATAAGTAGCTATAGCTGTCCACGCGAAAAGCTGTCCCTGCCACTAACAGCGACTTTGCCTGGGCATTATTGTAGCCCTGCCAATTTGACGTTGTGGGGTGGTTATAGACACCTAAAGTAAGAGGTTAATCGAATGAAAAATCTCTGATTTACCCTTTTCACAATCATTGGTGACGGTGCCCTCAATTATATATTTTCAAAATATTCATTTGAACTTAAATGCCAATACAAAGTTTCAGTGGGTAAAGGTTTCGCGGAAACGTATTTAGTGAGATGATATATCGTCGGTTTACTGCCAAAAGTGACCAAGTCAAAATGAGATAAAATGATAAAAATGTTAGGAATACGTATATGTTGTTCACGAAAAATTACCCAAGTTTAAAGTCTATTCGTCGTTTCGTACTGTTGTGTCACAGTATAGTAACTTACCACATTTTTGTTCATATCTACAATTCAATAGTGATTTTAAACAAAATAACATGCAATACTTAATCATTTTGGCAGTGTACCAACTTTATGTCAGCTGATGTAGAGGAACCTAAGTGGAAAGCGAACTGCAATTTCACCCATTCTAAACGACTACATGTAAATTTCACTAATTCGTTCTCCCTTTATATTTTGTGTGTTAGAATTGAACGTACGCACGCAGCTTAAAACGAAATTCGAGCCCAGAACCTCCCGTAATTTAGACCTTAGTAACAAACAACTGCGTCACGTAACGTCGAAATAATTCATGAAAATTAAATTTAATTTAAAAATGTCCCGGGATAATAGAGGTTGTACAACACCACATATCGATAGGTTACTGTAGAGTGAAACTCCTGTAAAGGTTATATCTCGCTGCTCGTTTCGGCTTTTCTGATCGTCTGCCTTATGTTGACCAACTTAGTTTTATTCTATATAATCACGTTATCTTATAAAGTAAAAAAAAAAAAAAAAACGTGCGTATGTATATATTTTTAAATACTTACATAAGCATCACTCTAACGCGAACTACACCTCAATATCGCTACTGGTTAGATAGATATCGTGGGTTGATGGAAAGCAAATTTTGTGTTTTCTCACCCTTTTGTGTGACGAATTTCGAAATATTTTAGGTTCACATCTTTGACATTTGTATAAGTATCCAATTGAAGTGTATATCACATCGCTAGGCTGTTCAGTCGAATCAAAATCGATCATTCACTAAAAAAAATATCACCTCTACACAGTATTGAGAAATCGAATTTTGAAAAGTCTTTAAAGCGTTTGCGATCATTTCTGTAATCATCATCCTGAAGCAAAAATTAATTGTATATCTCGACGGGTTCGACAGATATAGAGGATTTATCTAAAACTCATTCATGGTCTTTTCATCACCTAAGAGAGTAAATTTCGAAAAACCCATTAATCACGTTTTAGAATACTTTATTGATGTCTCGCGGACGTGAAAAACACAACATTAGCCCGCTGGGTTCAAGATATATAGACGATTAATTGTAATCACTTTTCACCCCTTTCACCTCCTTAGGTGGCAAATTTCGAAAATTTGTGAAATTATTTTTCAGGAATTTGAGTAAGCATCAATCTTAAACAAAAATGACGTCGCTATATAAAAATCATTGGAATCGATATATATCGATAGATAATCGAAAACACATTTTACCCCTTTTTTAACCTGTTTAGGGCCGAATTCGGAAAATATATTTCAATGGTACTTGGGACACTTACAAAAGCATCAATTTAAAGCAAATAGCACTTCGATATCTCGATTGGTTCTATAGATATGGAGGGATAATCGAAAACATATTTCACGTATTTTCACCCCCTTAATTAAAGAATTTAGAAACGTCTTGGATTATTGTCATAGACATTTGTATACATAACCAATTAAAGTAAAAATAATGACAATAACCAATTGTGTTTCAAAGATATAGACGATTCATAAAAAACCCATTTTGCACCTTTTTACTGCCTGTAGGTGGAATTTCAAAAAAACCTAAAACTGCTTTTCAGGTATTTACGTAAGCAATATTTTGAAGTGAATATCAACTCTCTATCCCGAAGGGTTCGATAGATATCGATAGTTGATTGGAAACACATTTAAGGTCTTTTCACCCCCTTAAATGTTGAATTTCGAAAAATCCTTTAATTGGCCAATATGTATTTTTACGAGTGTCCTATTAAAGTAAAAATCACGATGATAGGCCATCGGGTTCAATCTCTATCGACGTTTCTTCGGATACACATTTCACCCCTTTCCACTCCTTTAGAGGTCGAATTTCGAAAAATCCCTTCTTAGTGCTCGCCTACGACCTGAAGGGATCCCCCACAAAAAATTTCACGATTCTAGGTTCAGCGGTTTGGGCTGCAGTTTGATATGTCAGTCAGTCAGTCAATCAGTCAGCTTTCAGTTATATATATATATATATATATATATATATATATATATATATATATAGATATTTTAGTGGCAGCTGGCATAGTAGTTAATTTTCTATTTAATTATTAATCTTTAAGCGTGGCTAATCTTTGCGGTGTAGATACCTATGAGGGGTGAAAATGGGTAAAATATATTCTTCTTATCTCATAAATCTGGTGAGATAACGTTATGCTATGTAAGTGAAAGGACGTACTACGCGTTTTCGTTATGTTATCACTATCTCAATTACGTGACAAGCTATCGTATGGTAGGCCTATCTTCTTTATAAAACTACATTGCGGGAAAAGCAGCAACCGGGCAGCTAGTAAACATAAGTAAATAAATAAATAAAAATGTATACATATATGTATTAAACACTTTATAGAATGTCTTGTTTATTCTTAGAATCACGCATGTAGACAAATATACATTTTTGCTGAAGTTTTAAGCGTCGTGGAGATCAAAGAAATGAAGTAGCAACAGCCACAGTCTAATATATTTATTTGCTAACGTTCTTTACGAATAATAAGTCAATATCACAACTACTATAATGACATGAGTAGTAAGTATTTTGTGCTGGCTGTAGCCTACATTATTAAAATGGATATTTGAAAAGAATGCACACACATGTTTAGCTTTTCTTCTTTTTTAAAACCAATAAAATATTACATTAAATTATCATATAACGCAAAATATCCGAATAACCATAGCTTTTTCTTCTTTACTGCCCATTTCGTTCTGCGTTCAGCTATCTTGGGTCATATAGCAATAGTTGATGACCTTTGAACTAACAAATATCTTGTAATTGACCGAAAATTTTGTAATTTGACAATGATGTAGCTTAGTATTAGTCATTAAAAATAATGTTAATAGTCACACCTAACGCTGTGAAATCACATAGAATATTAGGAGCAAATATGCTTGAAAAAATATTTAAGCAATTAGAGTTGCCAAAAAAACTATAATTTTAACATTGTCACTACTGAAAGGACCAAATTGTAACAGTGCCAGAAATGGTTTTATTTCAAGACTATTGCATTTAACTGACAACTATTGGCGAATTTGAAGTAATGCGCAGTCTTACAGCTCAGGAAATAATGTCTATGTCCGTCATGTTTCATCAGTTTTCATATAATTTTGCCTTAGTTTCTAGATATTCTTACTTTTATACTGTTTTAAAGGTTATGAATTATACAAGAAAAAGTTATTTTCCCCACTAAACCGCAAACATGGCTGCATGTATGCTTGTCTAGGCCATGTCAGAAAACGTAACGTGAACATAAAGAAAATTGGAATGTTTATAAATAATTATGATCCACAGTGTGGTGTTTTAAAATTATTCATATTTGTAAGAGATGTGGTTTAAAAGTTTGCAATCAAGTAGTTTACAAAGGCAAATATAATTATAGAAGATAAACAAAAAACTCACAAAGCTCGTTGGTGAAAATAGTTCTGACAAATATGTTCGTATCATGTGATCCAGGTTAATTATTTTGAAATAAAAAATAGCATTTACAATGTATAATCCTACGAGTCTCTATGTATTAAGAGGGGAAAAAAATTATCTGGAATATAAAGAATGATTTTATGTAGAGACCGAGAATACGTTAAATAATAACCCAATCGATCATACTACCGGTAGGGAAAGGAATGATTTCAGTAGTAAGTCCAAAAAAAATCTTCAACCTTTTTTACATAGCTTCTCTAGTCGTCAGAATCCCGGCTAGGAACTCTACTCTGGCACTTCGTAGGTGATTTAAGAGAAGCACAGTTCAATTCGCTTGACAAATTCTAACGACCGAAATCAAACTGATGTTCTGTAGTCTTCTTAATTACATTTCTAATGGTACGGAGTAGTAAATACGTCGATCTTACCGGAGAATTCTCTTCGTATCTGATCCAGTCACTCAGTACCTCGGACTGGCAGCGAATGGAAAAACCACGTCCTTCCTCGTTAGCTAGCAGTTGGATAAGAGGCTCGGCAGACTAGGTACTATGACGGCTACTCGCCCGCAGACACCATTGTGAACCTTCTGGACTGCAATCCAACAAGTGGACTCTACGACGGTTGTAAATTTGACGAGAACTGGATGATCGACTCTTCGGAACTCTTCACTACGATCGTAGGCCTCAGAAGACAGAATAATAAAACCAATCACCATTCCCTGGTAGCCATTAATTTGGATTTCTTCTATATATTCTGCGTCTACAAACGTAGCTTCGTGTTCTCTGGGCAATACTGTTCACGGCGAGTAGTAGAGCTGTCCGATTTAATCCTGATACAAACTTCTTTTCATCATTTTTCATGAATTTTAGAACCATCACATCCGTCGTAGTCGAACATTTCTTAATAAATACTTTTTATTTTTATTTTTTTTTTTAGTTTTTTCTTCCTATCGTTCTTTTGATTTTCTCGTTGTCACCACCCCAGATAATCGTCCTTTGCCTATCGGTAATCTGACCTAATCAGACCGAGGAACACACCTCCGAGAAAGAATATTCAATTTTTATAAAGGAAACTTTTAGGAACCATAGTGGATTTACAATGAATAATATTTACAAGTTTTAAAAACCCAAAGACAAGACACTTAAAGTAAAACGTTTCGCGCGGGATATCTGCGATCATAGAAATTATTAGTAGGCCTATATTGTTTTTAGGAGTTCATACTACAACTACGGTTGAAATTTACCGTATCTGTAACATAGAAGAAAATTATGTTACAACAGGGAAACAAAACTTCAGTAATATTAAAGCGAACTCTGACTGAAACATCTAACTGCAGCCCAAACCACTGGTCCTAGAATCGTGAAATGTTTGTGTACTTTTCCTCAGGTCGTAGGCGAACACTAAGACGGGATTTTTCGCAATTCAACATCTAACGTTGGGGGGGGGGGGTTAAATTTATTTCCGAAGAAACAGTGATAGAGCTCGAACCCGTTGGTTTATCATCGTGATTTTTACTTTAATCGGACACACATAAAAATTTTTATTAGCCAAATTAAGAATTCTTCGAAATTCTACTTTTAAGGGTGTGTAAAGGCCTTAAATGGGTTTCCGATTAACTATCGGTATTTATCGAATCCTTCGGGGTAGAGAGTTAGTTTTCATTTCAAAATGTTGCTTATATAAATACCAGAATAGCAGTTTTAGGATTTTTTTTGTAATTCGACCCCTAAGCAGTAAAAAGAAGAAAAATTAGTTTTCTTATTAATCGTCTATATCACTGAAACACAACTGTGTATCGTGATTTTTACATCAATTTGTTATGTACATAAATGACTAAGACAGAACTCCAAGACGTCGAAATTTGATCAAATGCTGGTGAAAATAAGTGAAATGTCTTTTCAATCATTCCTCTATATTTGTCGAACCAATAGAGGTATCGAATTTCTCTTTGCTTAAGATTTATTTGAACATAAATATCCAAAATATCAACTAAATATATTTTCCAAATTCGGCCCCGATAAAGTAAAAAAGAGCAAAATGTGTTTTCGATTTACAATCGATATATTTCGACCACTTGATCATTTAAATTGCGACGTGATATTTTTAAGATTGATGCTTGCAAAAATACATTAAATTTAATTTCACGAAATTTTGAAATTCTCTACTTCCTGAGGTGAAAAGGGGTGAAAAGTGATGAAATTAGTTTTTAAATAATCGTCTATATAATGAAGCCAGCGGGTTATTTTCGTGTTTTCACGTTCAAGAGAAACCAGGTGTGTAGTCTAAAATGTGATTAAAGGGTTTTTCAAAATTAAGTCTCTTAGGAGGTAAAAAGACCTGGAATGTGTTTTAGATAAATGTTCTATATATATCGAACCCTTCGAGTTATAAGGTTTATTTTTGCTTCCGGATGACTGATTATGTGGCACAAAAAAGGTTTTAAGATTTTTCTAAATTCGAACTCTCAGTAGGGTCTACTGTATCATTTTATAAGGTAACTTATTTCAAGGCAAACGATCCGAAAGGCAAGTTCGACCAGCGAGAAAATAAATTATACAGGAGTTTCATTCTCACAATTCTATCGAAACCACGGTCATAAAGGAATTAAATTCTAAGACCATAATCGATACATGGTGTTTTACAACCTCATTTGCATCTTGGTGTTCCGGCCAGCTGTGTCTCAACCTGAAGACGGGGATGGATCGCAATCCCCGAAACATTGAATTTTTTCGTTGATTTTAACTTGTGTTGTCTCTTGTTTTTTATTTGTTGTACACTGTCCACTATTTATGTATTTTTCCATCTTTACTCATATTAGGAATCTGGTTTTTCTTTGTGTCTGCCTTTTGTGTTTGGGTGTTATCAAACTATTGACTGAATTCAATCTTTAGAAATCTTGCTGGAATGTATTTTAAAAAACTGACGAAGTTCCTCTGTGATTGTTTGCCTTTCGTTTTCTGTTTCTTTTGTGTATTTTATTTGTATTTTGTCACTTTATTTTTCAATACATGTTTGGTCAACAAAACATGAGCAATGGTGTTTGTCCACAAACCAATAAATTCCAATTATAAACTCCCATTGCAACAAACATTTAAAAATCTCAACCTCTATGAGCCCAGGAAAATGAAAATATGTTTAAATTTTTAAATTAGTTCTCAATATAGTTACTAGAATTGTAGTATTTTTAGCTCGTAAACTTAAATTATGTTGTCAAGTATGCAATGTTTATATTACTTTTGTTCGTGTTGTTAACGAAGTGCGGCCGAAAAATTAAAGCGTTTACAAATGAGATGAGAAATATAAAGTTTTATAACATATTATTTCTGTATTATGCTATATTGAACAATTCTTTTAAGTTATTACAACACAATTATCGCGTATGCTACACTTAAAATTAACACAACCGTCAAAATGTGCGAGAATATTATAAAATGTAAGTGTTTGAATCGAACACGTGCATATTTAAGAGAGATTATGTTCGAATTCTCTTTATTTCTTATGTTTGGAGGGCTTAATTTTTAGTTTATAGTCTTTCGTGGGACTGTTACAAATTTTTTCACATAACACGTTTGCTGTCTACACAATTAAAACCTACCCCAGTGAACACTTGCAAAGCTAGTAAAGTGTATGTGAGGTCCTTGTACGAATGGCATGTGCAACACATTAGCACTAAATTGTTTAGAAGTAATGTAGGCATCACGATTTTATCCACAATTCGCTGAACGACGAAAGACACTTACAGGCCTATGCTATAAAATGAAGTTATAAATAACATGACACACGAGTTACGAAGCTTGCTTGGAATTAGTTAATTTCTGAAATTATGTAAAAACAGAAATGTGATACATAGCGATCTCACCTGCATTACAAATGCTAGCACATAATTTTTCTCGAACATTTGCCAATCAACGAAAATAAAACCCCAACATTAAATAACTTTTGTATTTCCTACACTGTAGAACACAACTACAACATGCTTGTAACATTAATTTTATGAAGATTTTCCTATGTAGCTTAAAAATATGAAACTTTATACTTTCTAAATCCTTGTACATGCACGTGAAGTTACACAATTTGAGGTTACGAAAATGTATCAAAAGGTTGTTTTAGGAACTAGGCATTAATATTGCCAAAGTCAAAAGTTGCTCAAATCACGATCGCTATCGATATGATTCTAAACAAATTTGGGAATAATGTTGGATACACAAAGCACACATTCGTAACAATCAGTTTCGATACTAAACACGAATTTAATTGTTTATAGACACGTCATTCGAAGCACATAATCGTCTACGCAGTTTTCTTTCTCTGTACTGTTCTCTACGCGAGTGTAAAACAAATAAACGAAATAAATTCCTGAACCTATGAATTACGTTTTTCAATTCTTAAAATATCTGCTGTAAGTCGGCAATATAATTTCAAATATAAGTTTCTTAGATTACGGGCTGGGCTTATAATCTAAACCTTCTATATTTATAAGTAAATTTACTTGCCCTGGAAATGTGTGTATAGGTTTTTTTATGATTTAGATTTGAAAATTTTTAAAAGTGATTATAAATATGTATTTGTCTTTGCCTCGTTGGCAGATAAGTCATTAGATATGGTTACTCACACTCGTCCATAATAACGGAAACTGGAATGAAAATCGGAAATGTTAAGAAACCATCTCATCATACGCCTGGAGTGATATTGGGAAACCACAGAATATCGAAATCAGATTGGCCGGTGACGGAAATCAAACCCTTGTCTTCTGGAATGCGATTCTAACGTTTTACGATTTTCGCCGCATCGATAGGTTATGATACGATGTAGTAAAACAATCAGTCGGCCTATTCCGTACTATGATATTCATAGAACAAGCCTCTTTTTTTATGAGATGTTGTCTTTACAGCGCTAATTTTTTTGTTTACTTTTTATTGTTATGTCCTACAGGATTTAGTTACACGACAAGTAAGGATTATGCAACGGACCAAACAAGGATAGGAAATGATCTGTATTCTGCAATGGTACAGTTCTTCACGTTGTTTCCCAATCTTCAGACCAACGACTTCTTCGTGGCCGGAGAGTCATACGCTGGTGAGTACTGAGCAACAAACAACTGATAATGCAGTTTTATCAGAGTTTTATCATAGATATCTCATGTCATGCATTCTTAAAATTGCCTGTGATAAACTTATTTACACTCTGTACGGTTATATATTTTAAATAATAACTGTCGCACTTCCAACTGCTCTTCAGGAATCCGTAGGTTGCGCCTACCTACTCGCTAGAGGCTCAGAGGTGGCGGAGATATAACGGCGACATTGAAACGCGCATATAATACTGATTCGCCTCAAAGAGCAGAGCGCTGAACCAGCTTGCAAACTTCCCGCCGAACAGTTTTCCTGTGGGACATCAAGCGGTGACCATATAATTTTATTGGTGGAAAGTCTGTAGAAAAGTTTAGTGCAGGTCTATATCTTATTTTCGCATACGTCCAGTTAATTTATTTTGAAGTGAATGAAAGTCTTTAAAGGTCATTTTTTTTGCTATGTTGAAGGGTTTATAAACAGAGCTTTTAATGAACATAGTGTCTTAACAACGAGATTTAGATCTTGTCTGAAGTGGGTTTTCGTACGTTGGCATAATGGACACACGCAGAATACTTTCATAGGAAAAACATTTTTATAACAAAACACTGCGACGCAATTGAAGCGCCTGGTAGGAGGCACAATTAAATGAAAAAAATTGACTCTTCAACTTTAAATATAAAAGCGATAAAATAACTTTCAAAATTGCGTAACTCTAATATATCTAACTGCAAAACAAATATTATTTTGAAAGCTAATACTACTACAAATATGAATAATTGGCGAATGAGATTATTTTTAAATATTTGTATAAATTTTAAATTAATTCATTACAAGAAATATAGTGTATAAGACGTCTGTCTAAGCAGATTCAGTTTAAAATGTGTTGTTATCATGAAGCAAGTGTACCTTATTTAGGCTATAATACAGTATGTAAGAATAATTTAATAATATATAAAACTACCGGTACGTATTTTATTTCCTACAGTTTGTAATATGGTTTAAATTGTCTTGCGGTAAAACACCACATTTTTAAATTTACGCTAAAATCAGGCAGAATATAGTACTGTGAATGAACAAATAGTTATTGCGTGTGCATTATTAGATATGAATTATTTTACCAAAAATACAACTTCGTAAGTGTATTTTTTATTCTGCATATTTATTATAAAGTATTATTTTTAAGCTTAATTTGCCTATCAAATACGTTACGTATAATTTCGATAAAGTATCACAAAGAAAATTATAATACTTATAATCCTAATCTTTGCAGATTTTGGGGATTGATATTATTTTACCACTTTTACGAAAACATGTTTGGAAATCGCCAAAACATAAAAATTTGAAATTGTGAAATTTTTTTTCATTTTCAGGCAAGTATGTTCCAGCTCTCGGACACGCAATCCATCAGAACAACGCAAATGCCAGTGTGAAGATTAATCTTAAAGGTAACTGTATGGATAACAATATTGTATTTTTAAGATGTGATAATTTAGTGAACTAACTCAGTGATGTTTATATCTAACTATTTCACGTGAGAAATTATTAGTGAATTCCATAGCATTTAGATCGAACTCTAAACCTAATTCCGATTGCAAATAAATCGTTTGGAACAACTTAATTACTGTCATTAACAAACGTGACGGGCGATTCGTCCGGTTTAAGTAATGGGAATCAAGATTATTTCCGAAAGTGTGAATACAATAACACCTTACGTAATATATGAAAATCGTGTATTTAATAAAATATTCAATGCACTTAATTTCTCAAATTGATGCCAGTGCTTCATAGAATCTGACATGTTAGTAGAGTAATTTTTGAGTGCTGAACAGTGTGGATTTAGTAACTATTTTAAGTAATGTGAAATGAATTTAGAACGATGATAGAATTCCCGTACAGGACAAACAGAAATACCCTAGAAAAACTGATATTCAACCGCCATGACAAACAAGTTTCCCACTTTGGAAAGAAGGGAAAGATCTACGAGTAATCGAACTCGATTCATTATGCCTTAAAATGGTTACTTTCACTACGGCATCTGTACACTTTCCTTCGCTGTTGGCATTACAGCTTGTATTGAAGATGTTGGTGTAACTATTGTTAGTGCTAGTTAAACAAGCATAGGTAGGTCGGTGATAGCGCCATCCGCAATAACATAGCCTTCAGAATCACTTAGCGTCTTCCATTCTGGTGTTGCACATGAACTAATAAAGCAGGGATATATAATACTGACAGATGTGCATGCCCGTCTGTTAGTAATACTGCCAGCGAACAACCTAATGAAGGGTTAGGTCACCAATGTGTGATTCCGTATAGCATTAAAATCTCTGGGTTGTTAATAATAATAATTAGTTAAATTATTAAATGTCACCACCTGTTCAAACGTATGTTCTGAATGACACTTTAATATAAAATCACATGGTTTGACATATTTTTACTGTTGTGGCTGACTCTTCAGAGTATATTTCTGAATGATTGAGAACAATTCGAAACTTAGGAAGGTTGGCTAGACGGCACAATTGGCTTGAATAGGAACTAAACGTCAAGGGAATCTACTTTTAATGGTTTCAGAATACATTTGTAGTTGTGATTTAGGAGGACATAGGCCTATAACAGCAAAATCGTAACGACTGACTGAACGTGAATAAAAAAAACTGTGCATGAGATACCAGTGGAAATAATTGGACTGCAGGTTGCACAGTTTCATTTAATTCAAGGAAGTGAACGAGAAATGTGAACGACGTATCTGGTGGCAGCATCGTAGCATGTACAACTTCATTGTCAACGAACGAGTTGTAAGCATAAATAGGTGTTTTAGAGTTACAAGGGTACTCGCCCCAAAGAGAAAGGATAGTTCGTAGAATATGTTGAAGTCTAAGACTTTTGGCCATCATCGCGAGACTGTATTTCGTGATGTTTGTGAGAAAGTTTTCTAGAACATTTGCAAGATTTATTTACTCGCTGTATGAGTGCGTGTGAGAGATAGTTTGATCAGTTCTTAATATCGATGTTTTTTAGCGCTGATGAGGGGTGACATGAGACTATAGAGCGGCACTGGAATGGTGGGAAAGGGGAATCAGGAAATCCCAGAGAAAAATCGCCGACAAGTGGCATCGTCCAGCATAAATTCCCACGTGCGAAAATGCAGGGGCCCGACCCCGCAGTGAATCGAACTCGGATCACCTTGTTGGGAGACGAATTGTCGGACCAATCGGCCACCGCGCCCCCTACTGTTTAAGAATACATAAACAAATTTACAGCTTAAAACAGCCAAAATGTATCTGCAGACATTGTTAGCTGGGATCTGTGTCATTACTTGGGGAGTCGATACCACGAATAATAATCATTAACATTTCAAAAATACTTCACGAAAGAATCGGCTAGAAATTATTTTATGTAAATAGAATGAATATGAATTGTTAACTGTGAAATAATTATCTTGCTATCCTTTCTATTCAAGTAATAATTTCCAACAGAACAATAACTTACGGTATTAGAAATTCACTTACATCACCAACCGTTATGTTACATTTGAACGATTCTTGCAATGGGTGCAAGTTACAAACTATAGAAGTGTTTTGGACAACCACTATGGCAGCAAATGGTGTCTCACAGAAAACCAGAGAATTTACACGAACAAACAACTATGTAAACAAACAAAATTACTTTGTTTTCAACTGGCAAACATAGGTAAACATAGACAATTCCACAAAGAATTAAGTCCATGAGTTACAAGAAAACTGAATACACCATGCATGGGGGCTCGTTTGTGTTCAGTTTTCTTGCAACTTACTGACTGAGTTCCTTGTGGAACTGTATATGTTTACCTATGTTTGTCAGTTGGAAAAAAAGTTATTGTGTTTGTTTACTTATATGGTTTCTTGTGTGAATTCTCTGGTTTTCACACCATTTGCTGCAATGTATGTCCAAAATACTTCTTAATAGTTAGAAATCAACGGTTATGCATACATAACCGACACATTCTAGGTTACTTGAACTTATTTGTGATAATATCATGAGTACTACATACTAGTCGACATGTGCACTGCATTGCCACTGTTACAGCAAGTGTATATTTTATAATGAAATGCATGTGATGGCGCATAGGAAGGTGAAATAGATACCGTTATGGAAAACGGATCCAACTATCATAGTTATTAATATTGTCTGGTTCCCTGTTGCATAAGTATATCCAAATATTTGTTTTAAGAAACACGAGTTATATTTCATGTTTTCAGGTCTAATCATAGGCGATGGCTCCACAGATCCTGTCCACCAACTGGACTACAGTGACTACGTGTATCAAGTGGGCTTGGTGGACAACAGCACCTGGAAGGAAATGAAAAAATACGAAGAACAAGCACGCAAGAACATAGAAGCTGGCAACTACAAGGATGCTTACATGGTAGGTACACTAGAACATTTTAAAACTAATAGCACGTTAATTAAAATACCCGTAAACACTCCTGAAACTTGCCATATTCATTCGCACGATAAGTAATAATAACTCGTAACTGTTGTCATATTAGTGCATGTTGGGAAGCGAGACAGACAGAACGTGTGTGTGTATATATAAATGTGTGTGTGTGTGTGTGTGTGTGTGTGCTGAGGTAAGTGGGCTTTATGTCTGGTACACAGATAGGCCGATATAGACGGTGACACTGTAGTTTGCACAAGGACAGAAAATGTGACAGATATGGCACAGTTGCATTTATTAATGAAGCATACCAGCATTCATCTGTAACGCTTTCAGGAAACAATGCCATGCCGAAATATAGATGGTTTGAGCCGGAAATTGATCTACAAGTACCTAGTCTGTAATAGTTATATGATTAAAAATTTTAAGTTATTATATTTGAATAATACAGCTCATTATATCTATTTCTGTACTAGCATGGTTCCAACAACATTAACAAATTTAAACATTAGTGTTTCTTTCTAGGTGACCTGTGATTATAAATAATTCTGAAATTTCACAGATAGTCTTCAATTATGTTGCCCCGGTTATGGTACTTTTAGCTTGGGCTGCCTTTATCGTATTAAGCTTAATTTAGATCTAAAAGAATAAGTATTGTCTGCCGTGGCACTTCAGACCAATCAAATGTGAATGTCGTAACTAGATGGCTATCGGTATCCAATATTAGCCATAATGTTTATTTGATGCTCTGAGTGATAAAAAAAATAATAAGGATTTTTTCGTCTCTTGTTATGGAAAGGAATATCCGCTACCAACATGTGCTCTTATATTCTAATGATTTCTTAATTAAGCTATTCAATGAACAACAATTAAATATTAATATTCCAAGCATCATCGTTGTGGTGTTGGTTTATCCCAAATCACGTCAAATAAGTTGTATGGAATTTCTGACGTGAAATGCAGACGTTAGTCAAATTTTATTTATTTACAATATTACATTTGCTACCTTTTCTTATAAACATGTTAGTTATGCATTTTCTCAAAAGGTAATGCAGAAGTGGTTTAATCTGTTTATCTTAACGAATTTTAAAAATTTGTTTACAATTCAGAGTTTTTGAGGTTTCTAAACAAATTAAATGAATACTGACTGTCACGTTACTCGTATTGTCTTCTTTTCTTTTACACCTTCTGTCATTCTTATAATGTTGCATAGCGTGTAGTCCATAATATCTTATTAAATGACTTACATTCTCGAGTAGCGCTATCTTGTTGACATCGTTGTCGTAAGTGACAGAACTGCAGCTTAGATACGACAATGAGAAGAAATCTTCTATGCTATAGAATAATGAGCAACCGGGCCAACATTCTCATCAATTCAATTTAGGAAACCAAGTAAACTTTGATTAGAAAGACTGGAACGGGAATGAAACCCGCGCAGTGTGAAATGCGAGTATATTTTGTTACCATAAAACCATATTTCATTTATCTCGGTTTCTTCTGAGACGTGACAAGTCATGTTGCTACAATTATAACTTGCAAGTATTAAATATCCTGCGTGTTTATTACATATCATTATTTATAAAATGACGTCCTCCACTCACGCATTCTTCAACGCACAGCACAAACGGCTGGGCCTATAAACATGCCATTTAAAGGTTGGCCTTTCCTTATGCCGTAGGCACACACTAAGAAGGGATATTACGAAATTCGAAAATTAGTGGGGTGAAAGAATTGAAATGTGTTTTCAATTAACCCTCAATAGTGCTGAAACCTATTAATGTATAGAGGTAATCATTCCTTCAGAATAAAGATTAAAAATTGCATATCACTTAATTTTCCGATAATCCAATATTCGACAATTTAGGGAAAGGAGACGTAAAATGTGTTTTCAATAAATTAATCCTAGATTACTTTTTAACCCATTGAGATATTTAGGTGATATTTGCTTCAGAATGAAGCTTACGCATATCCTTGAAAATAAATTTCAGGATTTTTTTAAAATTTAACATCTAAGGGCATTAAAATATAACATGTGTTTTCAGTTAGTCTGTATTACTTAAACCTACTGAGATAACAATATGATCTCGGATTGTAATGACGCTTACGTTAGTACCAAAAAAAGGTATTTAATGATTTTTCAAAGTTCGACATTTTAGGAGATGTAAAGACGAAAAATGTTGTAATTTTAAAACGATTCTTGCAATAGGGGCAATTTTGAAACTAAAAAATTATTTTGGACTTACGCCATTCCAGAAAATTATGAGTCACAGTAAGCCAGAGAATACACACAGGCAAACAGACAAGTTAGCAATTGAAATGACTAAGTTTGCAACTGACAAAAATATGTAAACTTACACAATTTCGCAAGGAATTCAGTGAATTGAAATCAAACAAATAAGAAAATAATTCAGCACAAACGAGTATCCAGGCATCAAGAAATAAACCATAAATTAAAATATAACTCAGATTATTGCACAAGTGGTATTCCACCAGTAAGTCCGACACAACAGACAAAACAAAACGACAAACAGACAAAACAAAACGAACGGCAAAGTAGTTGGTTGTAAGCGTAACAGCAGAAACACATACACATTGAGGAAAGCGAACGCTTCAAATAACACGTTGACTGTGGACGGTAAAAAATTTAAAACACGTACTAACACAATGGCGTTCTTGCGACAGTATAAACTGCGACGTCTCCGATATTGCAATCTATCCTACGGAGACGAAATGGCTGGAGTCATTGACAAAGGTTGATGTCAGGCTTGTGAGAGGTTCAAATATCTTCAGCAGAAATTTGGAGTTTTTTTTTTGGAACGGAGAGCTGCATGCGCTAATAATGATTATGGTTTTTGTGTACCTTACTGCAATCAATAATAAAATAATGAAAGAGGAAGTTCAAAAATACAAACTAGCAGAACATGTCTGGAACAATTGCCACAGCAGCTCTGCGAAAATGCTACTCCACTGAAACAGGAAACAAACAAAATTTAAAGGCAAATCAAAGAATCAGCAATCATAGTTACAGAAATGTATTAAGCCAGCAAAACTCAGAATTTAAAGACATGTGGTTATGAACAATTAGAAAAGAAACAAATCAGAAATAAATAATTAAGTCACAGCCATCATCGCAGGAAATCATTAACCAATAACAGAAGATTCTCTCCTGCACAGCTAATCAGGGTATGGCTCAATCCCATTGGCCGGGACAGAAGAGGGGGTACAGAATATATAAACCCCTTGTTTTCCAGTCGGACAGTGTATGTGGCTGAAGACGAGGAGAGATTGCAGTCTTTGAAACGTCGCATTGTGTTCGCCTGTGTTTTAATTGGTTCACCGTCCACAATTAACGTGTTATTTGTATTCGTTCGATTTCCTAAATACGTATTGTTTCCGATTTATCGTCTACAACCATCTATTTTTTTGTTTCGTTTTGTCTGTTTGGCTTTGTTATTATCGTTTGTCTGTTGTTTCGCATTTACTCACGGAATTCCTGTTATGAAATAATCTAATGTATTTTTAATTTTCCTTGGTTTGTTTTTTGGTGCATGGGTGTTCGTATGTGTTGACTTATTTTCTTATTTGGTTGATTGTAACTTACTGAATTCCTGGAGGAATTGTATATTATGTTCACCTATGTTTGCCAGTTTTTTGGTTGTTGACTTGTCTGTTTGCGTGTGTCATCTGGTTTTCTGTGACATCCATTTACTGCGATGGCGTATGTCCAAAATACTTCTTCAGTTTGAATGTAAATTGTTTCAGAAATCCCGAAAATCATGTATAAACACGGAGAAATAATTTAAAAGCGGACGGTTTTTGCCGTAGGATTGATACGTAGCCTATACAGCTTTGTGCACGGTCCTGTATATATGCATTTAATTTCTTAAGAGTTTTGACGACCTATCTTGGCGTATTTGTTTGGATCACTGGTAGGAGGTTATGATTCGAATCCCGTGTATGGCAATGTGACAGGGAACTACTGTGATATTATATGCGCACATATTAGTGGCAGCTGGCAGAAGAGTACATTTTCTGTTTGAAGTATGAAACTTTAAGGGTGACTTTCCCTTACGGCGTAGGCACCCTCTAAACTAAGGGGTCGAAAGGGGTGCAATGATTCTTCCTAATATCCTCTAAATCTCTTTAATTGTATAAGTTATCGCAGTGATTGTGGGGGAT
>PNEQ01005829.1:0-42545 GCA_003012365.1 Medauroidea extradentata
TGTGCTTTAATTGTCAAAGTTAATTAACGTGTCTGTGACACAGGAGTAATTGTGTGCATAACTAATTGTGTTGTGAGAGTTCTAGTTGATTACTGTTTTGTGTATTTCGTAGCTTTGTGAGCTATTAAATCCAGTACTTAATTTAACTCTTTTATTTGTAATTCTAAGACCTCTATCCCAAAGAACTCATGGGAATTGCTCACATATAAAGTTTGTGCGCTCAAACTTGTAACAATAGGTAGACAAATAGAAAATATCTACTAGTTTCAAATTGTACGTATGAACTTATAAGGTCTACTAAGTTCATGCGTTGTTTCGATATTGTACTAATTATATAAGAGGCGTGTTCGCTTGATAGCCGCGCGCAATGCGTGATATGTAACTATGAGCGGCCGGGGGGGGGGGGGGGGGGGGGGGGGAAGGGGGTGCGTCACTGAATACGATGACCTAAACTGGTGGACACGTCAAGGCAGATGTCGTTGACGATTGTGTATAAATTGCGAATTAATCAGAGTAAATTAATCAAAACTGAAAACAAAACGAATAAATAATGTTGTTTTGCTACATGCCAACGTTGCTCACATAGGGTAAGTCGTTTTATAATCCATTCTTTTATCATTATCAATATAATTTTTATTTGTATTCCTTTTTATTTTATTTAATTAGCGGTTCTCCGACGTGACGACCCTCATCATCGAAATATTAACTGGTACTTTTAATGAAATTAAAATGCCAAGAGAGAATTATTTTTTACTTTTTAGAGTTTTAATATGTTGGGGGTTACTTAAAATTTTTAATTTTACTTTTATATTTATTGTGCAGCCCGTGTAAAGATAAGCTTTATCTTATAAATTGTCTCACCCGAAATCCTGGTGTTCGTTTCGATGTTGATGTACTTATTTGAAATTATTAACTAGTGTACTTACATTATGTGTTCTACCACTGGTACTTTAAAAATAATTTGCATTCGTTAAATAGGGAATATAACAACACACTATAGACTAAGGAAAACGACTGTGTCCGTATAAAGGAACCATCCCAGCATTCGCCTCCCTAGACTTTTTTTTTCTGTCGGTAGGGAAAGGAATCGTACACGGATCCTCTAGCATACTGTAACCGAAGCCCAATAGAGGCAGTTACTTCAAACGTATCGAAAAAAAACCTACACTGTGTTACGGAAGAATGTATTTTAACAAAACATGTATAAATTTATACAAAACCGACTGTATCCAAACACAGGAATTATCGTAATAATGGAAAATAATATTTGGTCGATCAGATCTTCCCAGTAACATTTTTTGCAGCCCAAGCCTATTATATTTCGTATTACATATGGGCATATGTTGTACTTTGTTACTCCGAAAAATTTGTTACTGTAATAGGAATCTAAGAGCGTATCGAATGTGCTTTAAAGGGAAAAGAATTTAACAGTAATCTGCGTGTGGTGACCACACGGAATGGAAATAGGTTTATTTTTGCAATTCAATTTTACGTATTCCTTCACTTGTCTGTGCAGATGGCGAAACATCCGACTGGAAACAGCTGCTGGATGTAAATGTTCTGGCCCTCAGTATCTGTACGAAGGAAGCCATCAAGTCTATGAAGGAGAGAGGTGTGGATGATGGTCAGATATTCCACATCAACAGGTAATCCATGTGCCACATGTAGTTATAATGTTAAACTAATTACTCATAAAGTTAAAACATTCAGTATTTCCTTTTATACATTCATAGCATAACTTTTTATAATGTTTAAATACAGCCTTCAGTTAAGAAAATACTTATGGGTTTTTTTATGTTTTGGTACATAGCTCATGGGATGTAAGTTCACAATGAATTATTTTGTTTAAGTAGGTCAGTTGGTTTTCACTGTTTGCATGGCAGTGTAACAAGCACATTTTGATTTTGACACCTCGTTATGAGAAACCTATGAGAGCCAAAATTGTTTCGTAAGGATAAAATGAACTCACAAGTACCACCCACAAAACTAACAATATTTCATAAAAAATATCAATTCATGATTTTATCGCACTTGAACACCCTTAAGTCAGATGAGCACACATGAGATACGAGACCAGTCTGTTGCCAGGTAATATCATGACTCTTGAAAGCCTCTATACGTTGGGCAATGGCAACTGGGTGCGTACAGTGCCGGCCATAGGTTATATTTCTCATGCATCATGTCTACCATCTCAGATACGGTGAATGAACGAGTTAAAGAAATCGCCTAGCTCACCAATATGCCCGCGTCGACAGTCAATATGTCATATAGTATTAGGATTAAATATGGACTCCATACACTGTGAATAACTGCAGTTGTATTTGCCTCGTGTGTTATTTTGCGTCTAGCTTAACAAATATATTATTGAGCTCTAAAACGCAAATGTAATTTAACTTTACGTTCAACATTATTTCAAGCGTTAGCACTCACAGCGAAACTTGTAAAAGTGTGTCGAAACGATACATAATTTAATGAATTACAAGGTTATATTTTCCAGTTTTCAAACAGAAACACGCATACCGGGTCCATACTGGGGATTGATAATGTCGTTGAATGTTTCTTGCGATGGGACAAAATAACGTACGTACTGTACTATTGTGGACGCACGCCATTGCAATATTATGTCTTTCCTGAAATTCGAGGCTAAGCAAAATAAAATCAAACAGAAAGAGAAAACAGGCCTAGTTTGGTTGTAGTCGAACTATTTTCCCTTTTCGTTTGTTTGTATTTTGCTTAGTATCGTATTTATGGTACGACTAAATGTTGTACTGCGTATGAACACAATAGTACAGTGCATTATTCTGTCCCATTTCAAGAAACATTAAAATTTAAAATACATTATCATGTCCCGGTATGGACCCGGTATGCAGGTTTGGTTCGAAAACTGAAAAGAAAATGATTCTTCTGTCTAAACATTATAATGACAAGGTTATATTTTAAAGACCCACTACAGGTACGTTTATAATGTCGTTCTCCACCTATCCTGTATTTACTATAATAACTAGTACCAAGCGCCTTAAAGAGTTGTGTTGACACAATATGCGTGTATGCTATGGTTGTTATAGCATCGATGGCCACAGTATCCTCAACATTCCCGGCAACTACATGTACGCTGGGACCAAACATGCTGTCACAGCACTTACAGAGGGACTGAGGAAGGAGCTGGTGGCTCTCAAGTCCAACATCAGGGTGACGGTGAGTATCTTATCTGGTCCGCATTGCACTCGCCATCATTGATGATCTGAGCGAAGGAAACAGACTGAACTATTAATATTTACAATCTATAATTTGAGGTAACAAGGTTTTATGTTGAAAGTACCTAGTTCGGCTTTATCTGTAAAGATGACATCCTGGACAATTTGTGTCAGGCACCGAGGCTCTGGTTCACAAGTGTGTGTGTGTGTGTGTGTGTGTGTGTGTGTGCGTGTGTGTGTGTATATATATATATATATATATATATATATATATATATATATATATATATATATATAAACCGCTAATGTAATTCTGTAATTCGTCCCTAGTTTAAAACATTTGAAAATGAATAAAAAGAACATGTTTGATAAATAAACGTTATTCACTCTTTTATAAGTGATAAGACCAGATCTCTACCCTTAATACTATAATGTGAAAAGTAATGTACTAATAACCCACACAAAGGCCAAACCTTTCCTTGTGCAATAATATAGTAACGTGTTTAAAATAGGGCTTGATCAACTTTCATTTTTCCCGGAGACTTGGTATTATTTTGGCACTACGTCTCCTCGCCACCATTTAAAAATAATAAAAAAATAAAAAAAACAATCAACGCTTAATGTGACTGCAAGAACTGTATCCGAACTTAAAAATGGCTCTCCTTAAAAATTACGTCTTGTGCCATGCGGCCGTATTACTTTGACAGTGCGATACATGTTTTGGACTTTAAAGTATCAAAATATTATTCCCCTCCTTCACTACCGGAACTTAACACTTTAGACACTGCACTTACGACATGCTAGTTGTGAAATGTTATGGGATGCAAGGTCACTTCTTATTCCTCTTATACATTTTTAATTTCTCTAATTAGAAAAATTATTTTGTTCCTATTGAATACCTAGCAGATATTTTTAATTCAGTCAATGTTCGGAAAATCTATTTAAAGCGCCATTTTAAATTGAAACACACACGGTACATGTATGTATAGTTGTCAACAAATAAATATATTTTTTTAATAAGAAATTAATTACATTTTATCTATTTTAAAATTTTATAGCTGATATTGTGCGATTAACCATTATAGAGAATTCCACCGGTTCCCCAGAAAGTCACAGAAGATTTTATGTTATAACTGGCATGAAAATATCTTTTAAAATTTAAACTGTTTAAAAGAGTTGTGATAGTGAGTTTATAACGTCAAATGTTTTTCCGATTTGTAATCTATATTACTAACATTCATCTCGTGCCAGGGAAGCTTATGTGGGTAAAACAAATTTTATTTAGCAAGATGTAGCCATCTACAAAATGTAAAATACAGATATAAATAAAATTATTTAGTAGTATTTATTATTTACGCCAGAATGTACAGTTCAACATTAAGTTTACATTGTGCGTCATTGCAGTATACAATGAAACAAGGGTGTGCTTAGGAACCACAAATATCCCACCCGTTTTCAGATCGCATTAACAGAAGAAAATTTTTAATTTGATGGTTATGAAAGTGTTCAGTTGCGTGGTTTTATATATTTTAAACATAACTAACCGGCATAGACCGTCTAGACTATTACTTATAGCATTAAGTTTTGTTTTCTTCAAAAAACATGTCAGCCTGTTTAGTGCATTGTAGTATCCAGTTCATTCGTGGATCTAAAAGTTTCTGTACCGCTTAGCCGGCCTCCGTAGTTTATTTATTTATTTATTTATGCAATGTTAAGCTCCTTGGAGAGGTCTCAAAGTAGGCAACGAGCCAAACATCCCCCCTTACAACTTTATTGTTGGTCAATTTCCCAGTGTTGACTTCTGTAGTTTGTGATTTGTACGAAGACTTTGTGTAATTAGTCAAGACGTACACAAACACCCTTTCCTGAACCTGAGGAAGTGAATGTAAATATCAATTCCCCGGCTGGAAACAGAACCTGGGACCCTTGGCCAAGAAGTCAGGAGTGCTAACCACGTTATTTAAATTTTTTTATGGTGGAATTTAATTTTATAAAAACGATCAATTTTTAAGTTTAGTTAACACTTAATATACAGTTTATGAACTTTATAACCTATCCAACGGCCTACTTACCATTTACAAACATTCAAGTTTATGTGCACATACTTACATGGTTTAGAATTGTTTTACGAATATTAAATATAACATCTTACAAAACACATACAAGTTTATTAGAGTTACACAACTTTAGTTAGCCCAATTCTTAATTCCCTTCGTACACTGTTTGAATTACTCTCTATTGCAATGTCGTTGAAGTTCTATGTAAAATTACGCTTCCTTTAAACGAGGAACACAGTTAGTCTTGTCAAAATATTATACAAAAGTATGTCGACCCCGACAGGACTCGAACCTGCAATCTACGGATCCGAAGTCCGACGCCTTAGTCATTTTACCTCCCTTAAATTTAAAGGTAATTGAACGCTGAGCCAAGTGGTAGGACACAGCGTAGTCGGTAAGGCGGCGGTCTACAGTACGAGAGGTCATGGGTTCGAATCCCTGCACGAGCACGGATTTTTGTTGTCACTTCTCGTCACTTCACTCTCATCAGCTCTTAATACCTCGTTGTTAAATGGTCGTACAACCATCTCGCCTCACCTTCTATATCTCTTGTATAGGTGCTTATGAAATCTCACTCGCTGGAGTAGAGTAGGTATCTGTCACGTGATAAGGTTTTGTTGATTACCAGAATTTGATAACCACTACAATGCTGTTCAAGGTTTCAAGATTGCGAGGATAAGATAAGCCTACATATTTTCTACATGAAAGATGTTATCTCAAGGCTGCTTCTGCTGTGAATTCTTTATTGTTATTTAATTTATATTTAAATATTAGTTTTAATTGTTGAGCGAGAGGCCATAGGTTTAAATGTTGATCACGGGTAAAATTAACACTGGTTAATTTCGAACACCAAAAACATGAAATGTTGGTTGATCTAACCTACTCCACCCTTGTAAATGTTCATAAACGCCGCAAGTGTACTGTTTGTGTGTGGCAGAGTATCAGCCCAGGCGTAGTGGACACGGATATGATAAGATGCTCGAGCTTGTCACAGGAAGTGCTCAAGGACCTGCCAATGTTGCAGCCACAGGACATCGCTGAGGCTGTGTTCTATGCCTTGTTCTCCCCGGCCAGGGTCCAGGTAACTACTTGCCCTGAAACATGTTTACACAACTATAAACTTAAACAGTAGACGTAAGAAGTAGGAGTAGAGTCGCCAAAATTGAAGCAAGGTTACCGCATAAGTTCATCCAGTAGTAATAGACTTTGAGTATTGTAGTACTGGATGTATTTATTATACATTTGACTATAGATGAAAACACGAATTACAAAATAATAATCGCGAGAGTTTTAACAATGCTCTGTTTGTATTATTGTTTGTTCACAGGTTCACGAGATCATCATCCACCCCACAGGAGAACAGTTCTAAGATGTCAGTTCATCTCTGTGTCAGTTGGGTCCCACGTCTCTTTACATTTAACAAATATATCCTCTACGACTTCGTTATAACACATTTGCACTCATATTTCACCTTCACCTGGGTTATTTCTTAGTCCGGGCCATTATTTCTCCCACCACATGGGAAATGCCAATTCTGTTCTAGCCAATGGTACATTAACATTAACTGCTACAGTCAGAGGGATATTTTATTCAAAACAAAGCATTATTATGACTACACTATTCAGTGATATAACACAGCTTTCTCATGGTTCGCATGCCACAACGCAATTATATATCGTGTTGTAAAAAGACACTGCAAAAAAATCGTATTCCACCTTTGACAGACGAACATACCGTCCTCACTCTTATTTCAACACTCCTGCTGCCGCACACTTCTCGCCGATGCATGGCAGCGCTCTCTTCATCTTCTCTCGTGTCGTCACAAGCCACGACACTATCGATGTATCCAACGCTGCAGTTGACTTTCTGTCGCTTAGCTGCCTTCATGGTTCCGGCTAAACGCCAAACAATCACTGCCCACTGCATTTCTCTTGTACAAGTGGAATATGAACTAACAATTTTAATGAAAATGCAAAAAAAATTAATACATTCGCTACAGAGGACGAAGTATTTTAAAATAAATTATGCTGGGATGAATGAAAGAAGCGTAGTAGGAATATTGTCTGTCCTACTTCAAATAATTGAAACTAAAATATATTCTTCCGCCAACAATTTATCCTTTTATTATTTTTGTAGTTGTCACAGTGCAGTTTTGAAAATTATCATTAATAGCCCCAAATGCCGCTTTCAAAACTGTATTTAACATATTTAAATTGCACCTCTTCTTGTACAAGATAGTTGGTCGTGTGTTCTTAACACTCTATTTGGTAGGATGTAAGCCAGAGTATCATTTTGTGTTCACCTTCGTGTCCATATTTGATGTTCTATTTCTTTTTACAAGAGAGTTGTCAGTGTGATCTAGGCTTGAGGTTTCCAACTGGCTAGGTCGCCGCATGAAAAACCGAGAGTCTACAAAACTATTTGGTTAAGAAAACCACTTCACTTGTGTAAAATGTGTCTATTTACGATTAGCGTTAAAGAATTTTTCACGCCCGACAAGTTATCGAGTCCGTTTCTGAATAGGCTACGACTATAAGTAGTAAAACGACATGCATATAATAAACAAGGAATATAAGTGCAACAATGACTGGAGGCGAAGCAGCATTTGGTAGCTAAAGGTCTGAGTTCTGACAAGAGAGAACTATTGTTTACAAACAACACAAACTTGAAGTAGCCTATATTCCAGTTTAGTCATGTTTTAGTAAAGTGTCATTAATATCATGGTAAAAGGTAATTTATAATTTAACAATTTTGATACAGTAATGTTACGGTCATGAAGTTTTCTCGAGAAGGTTTTTTTTTTGCACCACTTTGTTTTCGTGGCTTACGTGAACTCCTGCAGCTCTGCTTCATGGTCAGTGATTGAATGTTTAACTCCAAGAATCTTTTTTTTTTTAATACGCAAATGACAGACTTTCACAATTAAATCAAATACGACTGTGCAGAAATACAACACAGCAAAATCCCGCTTAGTAACCATCAAGTATAGCAGCAGATGTTCACGTAAAGCATTGAAAGAAATTGGTTCAAAAATTTTTTGGCCTCTAGCTATTATTCTGCAAACGCAGGATCTGATTGTTTGTCCAGTTTCCTCATGTGTACAAACTTACATCAATACTTCCATTTCTTAGGAGGGGCTCACCCGAAGATGACTTGATTCAGTTTTTTGACATACTTCATTGCAATGTAGGTGTCTTTCAAAGATAACTAAAGAGAATATATATATATATATATATATATATATATATATATATATATATATATATATATATATATATATATACATAAGTAAGCAGAGTATGCTTTAGTCAACAGGATACATACACAATACAAAATTTCATAAATGGAATCGCATCAAATAAACCAAAAACATATCTGTGTCTCCAAACTAAATAACCCGACCCAATTTAACTATTACAATTAAAAAAGTCAATCACCCAAACTAATTCCCCTACTCAAATTAAATAACACAAATATCCTAACCAATATGACGGTAGACAATTGTCCTCAAATAAATAACCTTATAATCTCACAAATACACTGCTATATTTACTGAACTCAAATAATAAAACCGAAATTTCTTAACCCAAATAACCTAGACTAACAAAAAAAAAATATCCCGCAAAAATAACCTAACAAAAAATCTAAGTCTAAATAACCTTACCCAGATCACCTAACCAAAATAACTTTCATCCAAAATCACATAACATCATACAAGTAACTTAAGCTGAAAATAATCCAGATATATCAATCCAACTACTAAACTCACATAGCTTAAATCAAATCTCATAAATATAACACCACGCAAATTACCTAACACAAATACAACAAACAACATAAAACAAAACACAAACAACTTAACACAAATCACACAAACCAAACAACCTAATCCAAAAAACTTATACCAAATAACATAACCCAAAAAATTTACCTTGATAACCGAACAAAAGCTAATGCAAATGTCTAAAACTCAAAATAAATCAACCTACACAGAATAATCCAACCCAAAAACATTAATAAATATCTTTCACTTTAACACATATGTAATCGAATAAAAACAACCCAAATAACAACCAAAAATAACCAAACCCAAACAATACCATAAATAACCTAACCCGAACAACCCAAACACTTGTAATCTACCTAGATAATCTAGGAAATAACATAATTTGTAAAATTTATACCAAAACCAAAATACTATAACTAAAAAGACGCAACACAACCAAAATAAGGTATTCCAAAGAACACAACTCAAATAACCGAACAGAAATAACATACAGAATTTTAAAACCTTACACAAATAGCATTAACCAAATAACCAAACCCAAGTAAACCATTCCAATATATATTAATTCGACCAAAACTAAATCATCCTGTTCTAAAACCCAACATATAATTCCACAACAAACCTAAACTAACCTAACCAAACCTAACTTAACCCACCCAATCTAACAATGCAACCACACTTAACCCAACCTTAACTAACTCTAACTCAACCTAACCCTACCCAACCTAACCCAAACTAACAATCTCAATATAACCTAACAAAACATAACCAAACAAAAACTAACCTAACCCAACCAAATCTAACATAACCTAACATATACTTACCCTATCTAAGGTTATTTCTACTACAGGTTAGAAAGAAAATACGTTTTCTTATGGGAGAGCTTGGCACAGGGAAAATTTCTGCCACTAGTTTCGCTTCAATCGCTAAGTGACCAGAAAATTACGAAACCATAGTAAAACTAAATATAAATAATCTTTGAAATTATATTAGTCATTTAATTTAGTTTTAAAATGAAAATAAACCGATTTCGCATTTTAAATTATTAACTTAATGTATCTTAAAATTCAGGAAATCTCTGTTATTGGTCAGTTTGGTGCACTAGCGATACCAGCGCTCAAGTGGCAGAAATTTTCCTTGTGCCAAACTTATAACATTGTTCTTTCTAACCTGTAGTAGAATTAACCTTACCCTATCTAACCCAACACAAAATAAACATACCCAACCTAACTTACCCTAACATAACTAAACATAAACTAACCCAATCTAAAGTAATCTAACTCAAACTAACCTAAACTAACATATTCTGATCCAACCTAGCACGACCCTACATAACCTGAACAATCTTGACCCAAACTAACCAAACCGAATCTAATCCTATACAACCTAACCCTACATAACCTAACAAAACATAACCAAACCAAAACTAACCTAACCCAATCAAATCTGGCATAAATTAACATAAATATATACAAACTAACCCAAACCAAAATAAACTTAACCAACCTAAACCTACCTAACCTAACCCAACTTAACTTAACCCAATGTAACCTAACCCAGTCTAACCTAGCTCAACCCAGGCTGACCAAACATAACCTAACACAACCCAAACTAACATAACTCATCCCAATCTAACCCAACCAAACATTGTAAAACACCAACATATATTTCAGTAAGTCGTATTTCTTTTGGTTTATGTATTTGGTTATGTTTCTTTGATTAAATACTTGGGTAATGGTGGGTTTGGTTATTTAGGCTTGGTTATTTCAGCTTGTTTATTTATGCTTGGTTATTTACGCTTGGTTAGTTGGGCTTGTTATTTAAGTTTGATTATTTGGAATTGGTTATTTGGGCTTAGTTATATGGTCTTTGTTATTTGAGCTTGGTTATTTAAGCTTGGTTATTTGAGCTGGGTTAGCGGGACTTGTTTATTTGGACATAGATATCTGTGTTTAATTAATTAGGTTTGGCTATTTAAGTTTGGTTGTTTGGGGTTGGTTATTTGGGCGTTGTTATTTGGGCTAGGTATTTTAGGCTTGGTTACTAAGGATTGGTTATTTGGGTTTAGTTATTTGAACTTGGTTTTTTGAGCTTGGTTATTCGGGGTTGTTTATTTGGGTTTTGGTTATTTAAGTTTGATAATTTGTGTTAGATTATTTGGGTTAGGTTATTTAGGTTTGGTTATTTGGGTTTCGTTGTTTGGGTTTGGTTGTTAGCTTTTTGTTTGATTCTTTCTGTTTGATTTTTTTCGGTTTGGTTATTTGGGTAGGGTTATTTAGGTCTGATTATTTGGGTTAGGTTAATTGCATTAATTGCATTCGTTGTTTGTTGTGTTATTTAGTTGGTTTATTTGGGCTTGGTTATTAATACCTTATTATCTCGGCTCGGTAATGTTTTCTTGGATTTTCGTGCTTGGTTATTCTGGCTTGGTTATTTAGGGTCAGTTATTTGAACTTTCTTACTATGGCTGGTCATTAGGGTTTGGTTATTTCAGTTTGATTAATTCAAGGGGTGCAAGATCAATGCTGACAGCATATCTCCATGTGTTACCAAATCGAACGGCGCCTATTGCAGCCCGTAATATGTGATGCCCTATACCTACTTAAAAAAATCGTTACCCTCACCCCAGCTATAGTACACACTTCCCTATCTCCGGGAGTAATATGTCAGAGTTCAATTTGGTCTTGTAACAAAACAGCAGGGTAGCAGTCTAGTTCTATTGATTATTTACATTTAATTACTTGCGTTTTGGGTTTGATATTCGCTAAATTCCAATGAAACTTAGCATACAGCGGTAACTGGTGACGGAAAGTAAAATATCATCTAATACAAAACTAAGAAATCAATATTAATTAAATTGTATTCGTACGGCAGGCACATAGTGTCCATTTCCGTGCTTACTTTCTTCTGAAGTGGAAAATGTTAGCCATAATAATATTCTGAGATACGATAGTAAAACGCACACATATTTTGATGAAAGCAAGGTCACTAACGAAATGTTAGCTATCTGTATGAATAATGAAACAAAAACATAATTATGTTGGATCAAGAGGAATATTTGATTTTAGTAGAGAGTTTCATAAATATACACAAATAACAATGTTATTTAAGCACTTTTATAACAAGTATTATCGGGAAATACAAACACAGCCAAGTCGAGCTTAAAACCACGTTTTTTTTTCACTGCGAGATTTTAAGTCTTCTGATGGTGAAACTAAAACAATATTCAAAAATGTTTATGTGACTACGATAAATGTTTAGCAATTCAATGAAGTGGTCTATACGTATTTGGGTTATGTGGTAAGTTAACCCCATCATATACGTTTAAACACGAACATTTAAAGTTAAATTCCAGATTGAGTGTCGCCTTATTGCTACATATTTAATACGTAACATCTAAGTCAATACTACCAGAAATAATAAAACCAAAAATAATCTTTATGTAGTAGATCACTGAGACAATTTCATGCGACTACATACTAAGAGGAACAAACAATGAGACATTTATTTCCAGCAAAGAAAAACGTAACATCGATTTGGAAGAATTTTTCTAGCGTGTAAAGTGCTAAAATTTTTACGTGGGTTGTCTTAGATTCACGAGATCTCTGTGTACTTAATGCACACAAAATTGTTTATTGTAGTGTGTTCTGACCACTGTCTCACATTTATTCTGATTTTACGAGTATTATTTTCAACTTCTCAAAGTGAGCAAATGTCGTGAGGACATAATGTAGAAAATTTTTTGTAAAGTAGTTTAAGGTAATCGACTTGAGAAAATTTTCTATAGTTCATTAATAAGTTACATTAATATTTTTTTTATTTTGGCTCTTTTGCAAAATACAGTTTCGAAACATAGTTTTGTAATATCTGTGCCGTTTAAGGGTTAAGAAAATAATATTTTCAAAAACTGCATAAACAGGAAACCATAGAACGAAGGAGGATTAAAAATAACTTGTGCTCTGGAATAAAAATTAAACTTTAGAAAATGCAGCACATACAAAATTATGTATGGTTTGTTCTTGTTTCTGTATAAAATACTAGCACAACGCCTGCGGCTTTGCTCGCATGTGTTACCCAGAGCAGATACCTCTTTGTACACCAGATAGGTAGTTCTGTCATCATTTGGTAGAATGACATATCTGTTAGTTAACTCTGCAGCATGATAAGTAGCTATAACTGTCCACATGAAAAGCAGGCTTAAGTTTGCCCCTGTTGCAAGCAGCGACTTCACCTGGACCGTATTTATAGTCACAGCAAAGTTGACATTGTGGGGTAATTACAGACTGTTAAAATTCAGAGGATAATAGAATGAAACACGTAGTTTACGTGGTGTTAAGACTGGTTTCCCTCGAGCAAAACCATATGTGATGGTGCCCTTATGGCTCGTTTTCAGTCGCCATGTTGAATTTTTATTATTTTTCGCTTGTTTTGGTATCCAGAGAAGAAAAATGTTAAGTCAGCGACTATACCGCAAATACTATTTACCTTGAGCTACAATAAAAGCATAGCAATAGAGCTAGTAGTGTAAAGTTAAGTCACAATCAATGGGGTAAATTATGAATATAAAAAAAATTTTGCCACACAGATTGCGGCGTAATTATAAGTCAACAGATAAATCACAATGTCTATGCTGCAGCGAAATGAAAATAGAATTTGAGGTATAGTCGCATATTTAACATTTTTCTTCTTAGAATTCTTAAAAAACGGGGAAAAAAATCCAATATGGCGATTGAAACCGAGCCTCAATAATATATTTGTTTTTCAAAACCGTCACTTGAAGTTAAGTGGAATTAAGGAATTTTGGTGCAATAATTTTTCGCTGAAATATAAACATTTTTGGTGTCCCAACCTCGAGGTTAGTGAGATGGTATATGTTGACTGTTGCTGTCGAGGAACTTCAGTAGATAGTGGACTGCATAGTAAATTTTCATAACTTTTGAACGACTTCATCCAAATTATACACTAATTTCATCTGCCTTGTAGTTATTTTGTGTCAGACTTGCACGTCTGCAGAGCTTTTAAAAGAAAATTTATCCCAGAACCTCCCGAAGAATAAATAGGAACTATAAACATACAAAGTTTTCTATTTAATTAAGTTATCTAATAAAATAAAAAAAGTTGCATTACTATCTTTAGGTACATAAGCATCATTCCGGCGCGAATACGACCTCATTATCTCTACTGGATAGGTAAGTATCTTCGGCTGATATAAAACAAATTCTATGCCTTTAAAACCCTTTTAGGTGTCGAATTTCAAAAAATCTTACTCTCCCAACATAAATATTTCTTCAAGTATACAAGTGAAGTGAAAATCACGACAGCTCATTCAGCCAAAGCAAACTCGATCTTTCATTTAAAGTCGCATATCACTCCTGCACGCTGCTAAGAGTTCAAATTTCAAAATATCTTAAAATTGTTTACAGATATTTACGTAATCATCACCCTGAAGAAAACTAAATTGAATATCTCGGTGGATTCGATATATAGAATATTTATCTTAAAAAAAATTCCAAGTCTTTTTACCTCCTAAGCGACTGAATTTTAAAATATTCTCGTATCACATTTTAGACTACTTAAATTGTGTCTCTTGGACGTGAAAACACTACAATAGCACTTTGGGATCAAGATATATCGGTGGTTAACTAAAAACACATTTCATCACTTTTCATCCTTTTTCACCTACTAAGGTGGGGAATTCCGAAAATCCCATAAATTCTTTTTCATTTATTTGTGTAAGCCTCAATTTTAAACAAAAATCACGTCGCTATGTAAAAATCAACGTGATCTATACACATCGAATGTAAATAGAAACCCCCTTTTTCAACCTCTTTGGAGAATTTAGAAACTGTACTTGAATTGTATTTAGGTTATGTACAAAGGCATAAATCTAAAGCAAAGAGCACCTCGATATTTCAATTGGTTCGATAGATATGGAGGAATAATCGAAAACACATATTGCGTATTTTCGCCCCCTTAATTAAATAATTTCTAAACGTCTTGGAGTCCGGTCGTAGACATTTTTATACGTAACCAATCAAAGAATTAATCAAGACGATAATAAATTATGTTTCAGTGAGATACATGATTAATAAAAAAACATGTTTTCACCTTTTTACTGCTTGGGGGTCGTATTAAAAAAAACTAAAACTGCTTTTGGGTAATTATGTAAGCAACATTTTGAGGTGTGTACAAATTCTTTATCCCTAAGTATTCGATAGATATCGATAGTTAATCGGAAACCCATTTAAGGTATTTTCATCCCCTTGAATGTTGATTTAGAAAGACCCTTAAATTGCCTATTTTGCATTTTTGTGTGTCCTATTAAAATAAAAATCATGATAATAGGTCGGCGGGTTCGAGCTCTATCGACGACGTTTCTTCGGAAACACATTTCACCCCTTTTCATCCCGTTAGAGGTCGAATTTCGAAAAATCCCTTCTTAGTGCTCGCCTACGATCTGAGGGAAACCCACACAAAAAATGTCACTATTCTAGGTCCAGAGGTTTGGGCCGCAGTTTGACATGTCAATCTGTCGGTCAGTCAGTCATCAGTGTTATCTTAATATATAAAATGAAGTGTCCTGACACACTCACTCACTCAAAAACGCACAGCCCAAACCGCTGAACCAATAACCATGAAGTTTTGCAGGAAGCTTCCCCTTGGTCCGTAGGCACCCACTAAGAAAGGAATTTTCGAAATTCGATAATTAAGATGGTAGAAAGGGGTGAAATGAGTTTTTAAAAAAAATCCTTGATATCTCATTAACCGGGAAAGCAATCATAAATGTTTAACTCCATAATATTGCCCATAAAAATTAATATTGGCGAATTATTCGAATTTGCGAAGTTCGAAAATTAAGGTAAAATGTATTTTTCATTAATCCGCGAATTCTCCTCAACCATTTCAGTTAATGAGTTGGTTTTTTCTTTAAAATGATGGTTAAGTAAATATTTAACAAGTGTTTTCGAATTTTTCGAAATTTGTCCTTGAAAGCTCTTTAAAATTTAAAACGTGTTTTTAATTGATCCCACTTATCTCTTAGACCAGTGGAAATTGTGGCGGCCCGAACTTTTATGTTCGTGCGCCACGTGCTACCAAACTTTGTACGGTTGCCCGTGCGCCACCAGTTGCGTGCGTGTATCAGAATGGTGGTAGACCTGGACTCAAGTTCAACTGTTTTGGGGTGACGTAACCGCCGGTGGCGAGTCCAGCAAGTGCTGCCCACTCGGCATTGTGGCTTGCTGGACTACTTAGAGGAGAGTCGTTCTGCGGTTTGAGACGAGTACGGTCGAGCCAGGAGTAGCTGGCAATGTTTGTTTGTGCCCGGTAAAATGTTACGGAGTTGCCGTGTTCGGAATGATTAACACGGTATTTCTCCGTAAATGCTTTTTCAATGCTGAGGTATAGTGAGAGTATGCCTCAGTTGCTGTTGTTGCGACGCAGTTTACCGGCGAGTTGGTGCTCATTTAACTTTCATTTTTCTGTCAATTGCGAGTTGGTGCTCGTTGTTTGTCATATATGTCGAGGAAACGGGGTTTACTGTCAACTAGATTTACGGTATCCAGTGCTTAGTAAAGTGAATTCCGGAAGTGTGTGAAGCGGTAAAAAATTTTTTTGTGAAAAAAGGAAAAGGCTGGTACCGGGCCGGCAGTTCGACTCGTCAAGTGCGGCAACGCAGGGTGAAGTACCATACTTGCTGTCAACCGATTTGTGCAAACAGGTTGCTCACTATTTATTCACGTGTATTGCTGTGACACGAGGTATGTACGTTTTCACAATATTGTTTCCGATACATGGATTAGATACCAGTTGAATTTGAGTGCTGGGAATACCGACACTAGCTGTAACGAATTCCTGGTTAACAAATTGAATTTACCACTATCGTACAGTCATGCAGGTAACGTCCGGATTAGGCATTAGTCAAGGCAAAATGTGGGTAAAGTGTAAATACCCTTCAGTGTCAATGGACTGGTAGCGACTGTTTTATCATGGCATTTTTCCACTACTGGTATAAATTATATAAACTGGTTAAATAAATAGGAGCGTTAAGAGAACCGTTCAGCAGAACGCTATCGACTTGTATAGATGTAATGTATATAGAATTTTGTTTACGCATGATGATTTCTAGGCGCACATACAGTAATATTTTATAAGCGCTAATATATGTGGCATGAATGGCATGATGTAATTTGGAATGTTGTTGATGCATGACACACGTACAGTAATATTTTATAAGCGCTAATATATATGTGCCATGATGTATTGTTCATGCATGATGATTTCGAACATAATATATTGAGAAATGTTCAGCAGAGTGTTGTGCAATTATTTATTGTATAGTGAACTGCCCCTATTGACCTTGACTTTGAAGCCACTACATATTTGTTTTGGCACAAATTAATGCTTTACACCTTATTGCAAATTGCCCCTATACCTTTCTTATGAATTGTGGCTTGCTCGTGCTAGTTCGCGGCAAAAGTAAGCTACAAAATATTGAAATGGGTTTTGCTTTAAAATAAACATTACGTGAATATAACAAATACAATTTCTGGATTTTTCGAAATTCGTCCTTGAAAGCTGTTAAAAAAATAAAACGTGTTTTCAAATAATCATCACTACCTCTTACACCCATTGAGATATCGAGATGATTTTTTTGATAAGAATGATGCTTATGTAAATATCAACAAATCAAATTCAGGATTTTATGAAATTCTGAAATTAAGGATGTGAAAAATAGTAAAATGTTAGTCTCCCGAAAAAAAGAGAATGATCACGGAGAAACATTCCTACAGTTGTTCCTTTTTGTCAACCTACTCACAAATAAAACTTCTTTGGACTGTAGCCTGTACACACGAAAGAATTATCACGACCTGCCTGTAAGCATTCACTCAGGTATTGTATAAAGTTTGTGGTGTGGGAGGGGTAGGGATACGGGTTCGTATCCTGTGCAATAATTTGCGATGGGAATTACTATGACATCATACAAGCATATACCGTGCGCTATTTACACTGACCTAATACAATTTATAGTTCTCTGTTATTGAATACGCTAGCTGTTCAATGCCTTCATCACACATTTTAGCCATAGTTACTCTTTACATTACATAAAGTCATGCGGGCAAAGCCGCAGCCGACCAGCTATTTTGTAGAGAAACAAAGATGTTCTGCAATTAAAGTACGCTCAGTGAAGTGCACTAGATACAGATGTTTGTATTTGTTGTTTTGAAGATATACAGATAATACAGTAGTAACACCATAAGCTAATATGTACAGTAATTAAATTATTTACTCCTTTCTATAGTACACGCGGGCTAAGCCGCAAAGGGACAGCTAGTCACACACACACACACACACACATATGTATATATATATATATATATATATATATATATATATATATATATATATATATATATATATATATATATATATATAAAGAAATATTTCAAAGCGTTTGTTAGTTTCTAATGCTAAAATTTAATGTTGTCAGTAAGCCAGGGTATAAAAAGTGTAGTTGAAAAAGTTCTTAAGAATTTTGAGATTGCCAATGACTCGATGTGTAGCCATAAAACAGCACAAACATCAAGTTGAAACGATCTTACCGCGTATCAAGATGTAATCTCAGAACATACAGGTTAGGTTTTGTAATTTCACAAAAAAACATCACTGAAGCTATCCTTATGGAACACAGCTACGGCAAACAAGTATAATACATCAAATACACGTAGCATTCAGTGATTGTTGCGTCGACAGCAAAGAGCGACACATAAGGTAAGTTAAGTGGCTTTATGCCTAGTCGACAGCAAAGTCGTTAGACACGATGTCACAAAACTTGGTACAATGACAGGAACTGGGAGAAGAGTCGGCCATGGCCTTTGTTACGTAACATTCTCAGCATTTGCCTGGAGCGATTTTGGGAATATCGTAGTATAGCAAGAGATGAATCTGGCGACGGGCGTGACAGAGCAGAATCTCGAGGTGCCAGTTGTTCGAGAGCAGCAGTCGACCTTGGCACGCCGCGCATGTAGACGGTTATAACAAGCTGGCAAGCTGGCAACAAGCGAGCAGTGTCGAGCAGATAGCAACATGGAGCGGTGGTCTGGTAGAGTGGCCGTGGTTACAGGAGCTAGCTCAGGTATAGGAGCCGCCATAGCGCAGCTGCTGGTGAAGAAAGGCATGAAGGTGGTGGGTCTGGCCCGCAGGGTTGAAAGAATACAGGTCAGTACACACTGCATGTATCATATATTGTATCACACTGCACATATGTAGAATGTATAGTGCCGTAGTAACTACAAGTAGTGCTAGTATATAGGAGCCTCCATATTGCAGCTTATGGTGAAGAAAGGCATGAAGGTGGTGGGTCTGGCCCGCAGGGTTGAAAGAATACAGGTCAGTACACACTGCAAGTACCATACATTGTATCACACTGCACATGTGTAGAATGTATAGTGCCGTAGTAACTACAAGTAGTGCTAGTATATAGGAGCCACCATATTGCAGCTTATGGTGAAGAAAGGCATGAAGGTGGTGGGTCTGGCCCGCAGGGTTGAAAGAATACAGGTCAGTACACACTGCAAGTACCATACATTGTATCACACTGCACATGTGTAGAATGTAGAGTGCAGTAGTAACTACACATAATGCTAGTATATAGGAGCTGCCATAGCACAGCTGCTGGTGAAGAAAGGCATGAAGGTGGTGGGTCTGGCCCGCAGGGTTGAAAGAATACAGGTCAGTACACACTGCAAGTACCATACATTGTATCACACTGCACATGTGTAGAATGTATAGTGCCGTAGTAACTACAAGTAGTGCTAGTATATAGGAGCTGCCATAGCGCAGCTGCTGGTGAAGAAAGGGATGAAGGTGGTGTGTCTGGCCCGCAGGGTTGAAAGAATACAGGTCAGTACACACTGCAAGTATCATATATTGTATCACACTGCTCATATGTAGAATGTATAGTGCCGTAGTAACTACAAGTAGTGCTAGTATATAGGAGCTGCCATAGCGCAGCTGCTGGTGAAGAAAGGCATGAAGGTGGTGGGTCTGGCCCGCAGGGTTGAAAGAATACAGGTCAGTACACACTGCAAGTATCATATATTGTATCACACTGCACATGTGTAGAATGTATAGTGCCGTAGTAACTACAAGTAGTGCTAGTATAAAGGAGCTGCCATAGCGCAGCTGCTGGTGAAGAAAGGCATGAAGGTGGTGGGTCTGGTCCACAGGGTTGAAATAATACAGGTCAGTACATACTGCAAGTATCATATATTGTATCACACTGCACATATGTAGAATGTATAGTGCAGTAGTAACTATACATAGTGCTAGTATATAGGAGCCTCCATAGCGCAGCTGCTGGTGAAGAAAGGCATGAAGGTGGTGGGTCTGGCCCGCAGAGTTGAAAGAATACAGGGCAGTACATACTGCAAGTATCATATATTGTATCACACTGCACATATGTAGAATGTATAGTGCAGTAGTAACTATACATAGTGCTTGTATATAGGAGCCTCTATAGCGCAGCTGCTGGTGAAGAAAGGCATGAAGGTGGTGGGTCTGGCCCGCAGAGTTGAAAGAATACAGGGCAGTACATACTGCAAGTATCATATATTGTATCACACTGCACATATGTAGAATGTATAGTGCAGTAGTAACTATACATAGTGCTAGTATATAGGATCTGCCATAGCGCAGCTGCTGGTGAAGAAGGGCATGAAGGTGGTGGGTCTGTCCCGCAGGGTTGAAAGAATACAGGTTAGTACACACTGCTAGCACCACATACTGTATCACACTGAACATGTGTAGAATGTACAGTACTATAGTGACAAGAAGTATTAGTATATAGGAGCCACCATATTGCAGCTGCTTGTGAAGGGAAACACGAATGTGGTGTGTCTGGTCTGCAGGATTGAAAGAATACTAGTCAATACCCACAAGTACCATACATTTTATCACACAGTCTACTACGAACTTACATATTGTGATATAAATAGTAGTGGCGATGTACATTTTGTTTCGAAACTTTCCAGAAATATTCTCTGAGGCAAATACTTGGTGAAAGTAGGGACACTTACGTTTTGCATATAAACTTGAAAATTATATATTTGGCACTACTCGAAAATGACATTGAAGAAATTCTCGATTTTTTTTTAAAACAATGTTTGCTGTTATAAATATTTGCACCACACGAAAAAGAGTGTTACAACTGCCTACATGTGTACAAAATATTCAGGTCTTCATTCTTTTAATTACCTGCAGCTTTTTCACCACCATGTGACGTGAGGATGTTATGAGGTGACGTTACCCAGTAGGTCCTAATTCATAAGAATAGTACACGTGACGCAATTGGCTGTAAATATAATTTCCTAAAAATCCCACACAAAAAACGTCTGCAACTAAGACGTATCTAGGCCATGCCTGTTAGCATATTCATGACAGCATGAACGTGATTTATTTACATCACAAATGAAGCATGACAGGTGTAGCACATGATATACAAATACGTGGTTTTCTACAGAATGTGTTATACGTTTGTTATACAAGGAGCTGCGGTGGCCGAGTGTTCAGACATATCTCCAGTCATCAAGGTGATACGTGCTTGAGCCCCATCTCGAGCCCAGGTGGCGCTACTATTACAAGTTGCACTCACATTCGGGAGGACCCAGCTTCGATCCCTGGCTCCGGCCATCATGATTTCGGTTTCCCACGGTTTCCCGAAATCTCTGCAGGCGATTGGTTACTTAACAAAGGCCGTGGCCAACTTCTCTTCCAGCTCATGTCATTGTACCAAGTTGTGTCTCGGTCTATAAACACCTCGCTGTCGACGAGGCATGAGGTCCATTTACCTTACCTGGATCCCTGTCAGGGTTGGTCCTGAAATTATCGCACGTGGAAAATGTGATAGATGTTGCTGTTGGACGACTGGTTCTTCTTCGGGGAACTCCGGTTTTCTCCGACCTTGCATTGCGTTGCTGCTTCAGTTGTAGGATTTCAATTTATGTCATCCCTCACACCGAATAAAATACTTATTGGTCTCCACGAAATATTTTGTCATTATGGACCTTACCATTTTTTTTGTGGTGACCACTAGCTGTCCCCAATAAAGTTTTGCAGTGACTAACAAAAAATTTTATTGCCACTGAAAAAAATTTTCGTGGTGTCCATATTGACAAAACATTTTACAGTCACCACAAAACCGTTTTTTTCTGTGCAATAATCTCTGAACCTACAATTGAGAAGGTTGATATTGGGCTACCCCCATTTCCAAAATCATAGTGATAATGTAAAATGGTGCAATGAGAACCTCTGTAGCAGCTCATGGCTTCTGTGCCTCTTTGTGATTAAAGAATTAATATAAAAAACTACATATATATATATATATACACACATATATTGGAATGCAACAAAAATTGTATACACCTGGACAGAAAAGTCAGGGGTTGGCATGTACGTAGATTCTACGGGTACTGAGCCACACCTAATTTATCACGTAAATTCTTACCCTTTATCTTGTCATATCTGTCAGCAAGGCATATCAAAGCCAACATATTCATGAAATGATTTTGTACAAGAAACGAAATCCAGCTGAGATACAGAAATTAAAAAAGTCCCGCTAAAGAATAGTGTCGCGGGCTACGTCTGGACATAAATAAATAAAGTGTATTGAGTACTTTCTGTATAAAAAATGTTGAATTTTAAATTAGAAAATGTCAACTTTGTGAATTTTTTTAAAAGTATACAAAAAATTGCAACGCAATGTTTCTATACGGGTCCAAGTGTAGCACGCGGCACTGTTGTTGAGTGCGAATTATATCGTTTCTCTACGTCAGTTGGTTTCCGTTTCTTGTATCAAACCGTTTGATGCAAACTTTGGCTTTCATTGATGTTACAATTATTATAATTTTTGAAACAGTTTTTTAACGAGCTCTATCAACTGTCCATTCATAACAAGTGCTGTGCTTCTCAAGTAGAACGTTTATTTCTGTCTTCACTGTTAATAACGGAACATTCGATAATCACCTGAGATGTTGGTCTTAACTCAAGCTTCATCACATGCCACAGTCTGCAGCATATCAACACTGCTGTCCGCAGTCTGATAAGATACGACTATATAGCTGGGCTGTTGATGACTTGCCATGACGTATTACCAGTTTTCGCAGTATGGTGCAATATTTGAACTTAGGACTTCCTCTTCCCTCCCTCCCTCGTGTAAAGAGTTAGTTATCACATTCCGAAGCATTATGTCAGAATTATGTCGCAACATGGCACAACTGTGTGAGCGACTTTCAGTATGTTTCTCGTGAGCACACTACCCCCCCTCTCCCCTACACTTCCACCATCCCTCTACCACTGAGACAGTACATGCCTAAGGAAAGATGTCATAATAGTGTCGCATTATAGCGACATACTATGTATGTACCCAATTCCTACCCGCCCTCTATCTTACGTTCCCTTCAAACACTTTTCATATATCAGCATGTGACGAACACTGCATGACCCAGCAAGAATTACTCCTACGGAAAGAGAGGTAGCTCATTGCTATGGAACTGGTCCTGAATATTTCCTTCTTCTTTGTTGCGTGTGAGTGTTCTCTAGCGCTGAGTTTTAACTACGGGAAAATACAGAAACACGAAAGGAAAACCGTTGCCTTCGCACCGTATATTCCGAGATCATTTATCAATTATTTTATTTCTTTACGTACACTTTTCACAGATTTGTCATATTTTTCAACGTCGATTTTTACCGCATGTGTTTCTGCTCCAGGATCATCAATTTGTGCTTTCTGTCCACAATAAAAACAGAATTTCGTAACTGAGGAATGCAGTTTTTTTAGGATAAATCGAGACAGGCTCTCCATCGGATTCTGTGCGTAGTTCTCTCTTCAACTGAGCTATACTGCGTCTCTCATGTGTGAACTTTTTCCGTCAATCTGAATATATACGCTGTTCTTCAGATATATCAAGCTGGTCTCGTCTATCGCATAATGCAGAATGTTTCCTTACTAAACACTATTTTGTTAATTTATCAGTTTGTTTAGATTTAATATAGTCATTACAAAACACACACGTAGCACTGTTCAATTTAGCAAAATTTTTTTACAGTCAATTCATTAAATTGTTAACCCTTAACAATTTTTGTGGCACGTGCTTCAACGGTTTAACATATACTAATTATTACCACGTTATCAACATTATAATTTACTATCTTTATTACACTCAACGAAAATGAAACAGCACAACATACTTACAGCAAGAGACCTGAAAATTTCGTGTTTTCTTTTAGGCGCAAATTAGAATTCAAGCGACTTATATCTGTATCACGTTCACAATTGGACGTTGTCTTACTCGGCACTTCCTGGAAGTAACCGAGCCAATAATAAAACTGTAACTGCATACAGGCCCATTTGACTTTGTCAGCGAGCAGCTGTCTGCACTATTTGACACATATTCTTGGAGACTAGCCTACAGCTCAATGAACACTCGAAGTGTAGCTGTACTCGGTCACATTTCTCGGATCTATCAACTCGCTGCATGGCACAAGACTGTGAGTTCATTTTGTTGGTGATGACAACCTGTTTCATTTCTGCACAAAATAATTAATAATACGTGTGTCTGAGGAAATAAGACAGGAACATGCCATTAAAATGAAAAATAATATTCAGGCAAAACCTTATAGACACACACATCCACATTACTTTATTTAAGTTTTTCTATTTAACATTTGAAAGTGTGATAACAGAAAAACATATAAATACATTCTGTACAAGGGAATGCGGTTGAAATCAGCCCTAGGCCTAAACATACTGGTTTCCTACAGTGGACTTAAAAAATAATGAAAGCCATGAATATGGTTTTTTCCGCGACAAATACCAAAACATATAATAATTTAGTGGATTTTAGCGAATTTTATTTTTATTAGGTAAAACTTTCTGCTCTTCAGTTATGGTCCGACATTTATTGACGCATTGCACTATTTTCAGCTTATGGCCTTTTAAAAATGTTGTTATCTTTGACAAACATCGTATAATGTTAAGTTCATTACTTTTAAGCGGAAATAAGTAAAATTTTAATAAAGTATGAGACTTTTTTTGGTCTTCAAAGTTTTTGACACAAGATGTGCGGTTTCGGTTTCATTGTGCCATAGTCTTTTCGGAACAAATAAAAAAAGAACAAATGCTAATTTTAAGTGAATTAGTACGAAATTATAATATATTACGGAAAAAACTACGCATTTTAACTTTGGATCTGAAATATTTTGCTATAAAGTGCACCGTTTTCGATTTATTTCATTTTGTAACGTTTTCTTGGACGATTCCCGGATAAATTAGAATTTGTAAGCGGATTTTCGTGCATTTTGGATATGTTTTAGTAAATTTTGTGCTCTACAATTTTTGTCTCTACAAATTTTGTCGCGAGAAGCACTGTGTTGAAAACAATCTTGCGTAACATGAGATAGCGAGTTCAGGCGCATCTCGAGCACAGACAAATAGCGATAAGTAATCTGTTTCAGAGGCAAAAGATAAAGTACTGATTACATGCTGTGAAATAAACACTGTCTTGAGTAGTCATTGCATGCTCGTTGTGTAATTTCGGCTAACGTCACAGCTTATGGCTAGAATAGTGTTGAAATCATTCACGTAGCAGTAGGCAATACTGTTTGGTTAACATTCGATACCTTCGTAAACAGAATCGGTTTATATGATCAGCTGGTCAACTATAACTGTAAATCCTATCATGCCTAAACAATATTCTTGCTCCCACTATCTCGCAATAGAATAGATACATGATTCCCCTCTTCTGCATCCAATAAGACCTGTAACACGAGTCCTTACAGCCTACTTCCTGAAAAGTTAATATTTCACTAGCGTCGTTCCCACATGCTGACGTACTGAATAGTTCAGTGTTATAGAACCACGATATTGTCGCGTGAGTTATTGTGAAATACGAAGGGGGAAAAATTTAAGTTTAGTTATCAGAATATATAAAGGGAATTTATGGTACATTGTCTACAAAAAATGAACGTTAGGGCGTGGTCTACCGCAATTTTCATCATGATGTTTTTATTTTTATATTAGTACCAGTTTTCTTCTTGTTTTACACACAAAATGAGAATAAATGTTTCTCTGACAAACATTTTTTATCTCGCTAAGTTTTTGCGTAGTGTCTCGTTAATGCCAAAATTTGCATGTTTCCATTTTAAGGACTCACTTATCAAACTGAAAAAAATCACCGCGAATAACGATGGTGTAGGCTACAAATTCAGCCGTGTTAAACCACAATTTTTTTTAAAAATAACACATTGAATTTTTAAAATTTTTGTTTTAAAAGCAAGCATTTTTATTTAAATACAAAAAAGTTTATTCTTTGTTATTGTGTACGTGAAGTTGTCGCCTGCGACGTCTTTATACACTGTGAATTTTTTTTTGTTCAGTATCTCAGTTGGTTTAAATGTAGTCCTTAATACGGAAACATGCAAATAGTGACTTTAACAAGCCATTACCCGAAAACTACGAGAGAAAAAAAAAATTCATAAGAGCCAAATTTAGTCACATTTTGTGTCTAAAATAAGAAAAAAATATCTGATATAAATCAAAAATAAAAGTATGGTGACGAAATTTGATGTATACCGCGCCCTTTAACACAATCAACACAAACTGTACGAATGAGTGACAGTAAAGAAATATAAAATTTTTTAGAAAGGACAACAAACAGGCGGGAAACTTTATCCTCATAGCATTCGTTACAAATGTTTAATGTCATAATGTAAAGGTGCTGCCAACTGTGGAGCACTGGTAAAATCCAGGATAGGGGTTCACACACTAAATTATAATAGGTTGCACACAATTAAATTACACGACGAAAACAATTTACTTCGGTGAAAGAGTAAAACATTGCTACAGGAATAAAAAAAAAAAGGGGGAAATGTTTTTCGAGTATGTGTGTCCGAATGTTTTGAGCATAATAGTATCTTGTTATTCCACAGTCTTCAAGGTACTGAAACTACATCCTTAAAAGTTCGTGTGGTAACATAATTCTCATCATAATGTAAAAAAAAAAAAAAAATATCATAAGGAGTGTATATGTGAACTGACCAAAAGTGTATTTAAAAGATAATATAGTTAGAATAAGTTAATTCATATATTTGTTCATACCAGGGCCCTGCAGTCGGCCGCGCCTTTATGAAATTTAAAATAATGCCTTTTGGAAACTATTAAGATATGTGAATATTTTCCTGTAAATTTGCGCATGAGTTATATTTATTTCTGTAAATAAATAAGAAATCACACAAACAGATAAATAATAATAATAATAATAATATTTCGAAAGAATAAAAGGTAATTAAACAGCTAACTAAGCTAGAGTATACTTTCTCTGATATGCTCCAACAGGACAAACCTCAAAAAGGATGAAATTACTTCGGGATATTTCGGGCATATACACTTATTTTGGAAAACTATAACCAAACACATTTTAAGATTAAAAGAAGCCATATCTGTACGAAATGCAACTAAAGTAATGCACTTAGCAAAATTCATAACGTAGAGAGCATGACAAAGGTAATACACAAGTGCAAACCAAAAGACAGCAGTTATTGACCTTGAAACTTATCGCGTAAATTCGGTCAATATAAGCTGGCAAGCAGCGTATCAGCGCTCAGTGTCGAGCAGATAACATCATGGAGCGGTGGTCTGGTAGAGTAGCCGTGGTTACAGGAGCTAGCTCAGGTATAGGAGCCGCCATAGCGCAGCTGCTGGTGAAGAAAGGCATGAAGGTGGTGGGTCTGGCCCGCAGGGTTGAAAGAATACAGGTCAGTACACTCTGCAAGTACCATACACTGTATCGCACTGAAACACATGTAGAGTGTATGGTGCCGTAGTAACTAAAGAAGTGATGGTATACAGGAGACGCCATAGCGCAGCTGCTGGTGAAGAAAGGCATGAAGGTGGTGGGTCTGGCTCGCATAGTTCACATAGAGAATGAAGTCTGCATACTGCAGCTGCTGGTTAATACTGCGAATAATTAAGTAGTTGGAATATGTGTGGTATATACGAACACGAAATAATATTCTTTTTTATTTTTGCAGTATTTTACCGTATGAAATTAATTGCGTGGTTTGCCTAAACATCGGCGAACACATTTGTGTTTACTGCTGGTTATGTTCAGTCATGTTTATGTATATACGTTTTAAAAGGAACAGGCTACTCTATAGTAATTTGTAAGACACATGTTAATTAGTACATGGAACCTTTAAATTTATATTCGTCCAAGTCTCACAAAATTGGCTCCTGTATGGTGGAACTGTTAACACGTTTCAATTGTTTTTACTTTTCAAAGAAACATAATTCGTACAATATCTTTAAAAAAGTTAAAAAATAGTTACTTTTAGAATGACAAACTTATGTCATTTTATTACAATTTCATTTATTACAAAATTGACTTGTATTTCGTTCATACAGTGTTTATATTTTGTAAATGGCGAGCAATTACATATTTTTTAGCTTAGATTTACTTATCTTAGGAAATATTTGTCAGAATTTCGTCAAAATTGGTACACATATTATACACGCAAAGCTAACATGGTTTTTGTGTATTTCGTTTATCCTGTGCTCATAGTTTCTAAGCGGTGGCCATATTTATACATTTAGCATAGTTATACATAATGTTAATAGTTTTTTGCATAATATGCCATGTGTGTCGAAATATTTTTAGGGATTTCATAAAACTTAGTACACACATACTATGTAGCCTACATAGCAAACTTGATTTTCATGTATTTCGTTTATCATGTGTTCATACTTTTATAATGACGGCCATGTCATATTTTTTGCATAATATGATTTATTTGTGGAAATTTTTTTCTGAAGTTCATTAATCTCGGCACACATATTCTAGTTAGTAGGCTGGACGTTTGTGTATTTTGTTCATCATTTGTAATATTTTCAAACCTGTGGCCATTTTTAATCTTTCTGATAAATATATATTTCATAAATTTTTTTTTCTAATTTTAGTCAAACTGGGTATGGATATATTGCTTTGTAAGATGTCTTTTCTTGCATATTTCGTTTATCATATGTCTTAAATTCATATACTGCCATTCAGTATTCCTAGATGTACGTAAACGATTTTAAACTTCAGGGTTAATTTGCACCTACTTAGTGGAAAGTGGGCATATCAGTTATGCTGGTAACTTCTTGTTGTAATCAAATCCGTTTTCAATTAAAAAATAAAACCATATGTGACCGGAGAGGAGAAACCGAAATAAACTTAATACAAGTAGAGTGGAAAACCAAAATCAGGAATACCAAAGCTGGAGATCGAACCCGGGATGTTGAATGCGAGTAATCAAGCTTTGAAGTTAAGGTCTCCGTCTAGTTTACAGCTGCTGAGTTTCAGTTGGAAACAGTTTAAAAATCTGAAGATAAAATAAAAGTGTTATATACAATGTTTTTAAGAAATATTGCGATTAAACCCCAATTGTAATTTTGTTTATTTTATTTTAAATGAATGATTAAGTTTTTAAGTACCTATAAAATTATGAAATAGTATTCTCAAGCAGTACTATTCGGTAAGTTCCTAGTATACTGATTATTTCTTTGGAAGCATTACTTTAATTTTTTATCATTTCAATAATAATTAATTACTCTTAATTTTTTTCATGCAATCGATTCCGCAAGGAGTTGACAGTATGTGATAGAGAACACAGCACATTACATCACTCACAATATTTATCACATACTTTGACAAATCACGCATTATTTGTATGTAATGAATATTTAAATCATGACCATGGTTAATACAAAAATATACATAAGTAATTGGTTTTAATTTGTACTCTTAAATACAGCAGAACTTTCATGGTAAGTTAACTACCAATGAATTCAAGAATTCGCCAATATTTCAGTGTAACTATAAACCATTAGTTTTTAAATTTAAATAGTTCCAAAGGAAAATTAGAATAACAAAAAATAACAACTGCAAAATAAAACTACCGCAAATAAATAGAAGCAAACAACTCAGGGTTAAAAAAATTGAATGAATTTCAGTGTTAAACATAGAACTAAGTTAAATTCACAGATAGTAAAGTGGAATGGAAAATGAGAAAAATAAAGGCAGATTTACATTCATCACTTGTCAGACACAAGCACGAGTAAAAATAAAAACACTTAGTGTGCGTGCAGACATTTTAGTGTGTATTTAGGTACGTAACCGAGTAGATATACTACTTCTGAAACATGTGTACATATGCTAAGGTGTGGTTGTGTATACAGTTAAAGTTAGTACCTAAAAATAAGACTCAATTAAATTTCAATCGCGTTTTTAAATTTGTTGTCGTGAGGTATTTACGTCTACCCATACTGTTGATAATTGTGCCATAATATCCACAATATACTGCCGACATCTGGTTCTAAGAAAAATAACATCAGCTCAAGTCTTGATTCTAGTTTGTAGTTGATCCAGTCCAAAAACTTATGTTCGGTTGTGAAGGCGCTCTAAGAGCTGTAAACATATCTAGCTTGTTGACATAGAGTATAATTATGATATTAATAACAAAATACATTAATTCTCTATATGCCAATTTTAAAGATAACATATTACAAGAAAATGTATTTTGCGAAAAGAGCCCTAAGATACATTGCTGCAAAAAAGATGAATGAGAAAGATTTAAAATACACAATTTAACAATATATTTACGGTATTATGCATTTTTTAAAAAATGTGTCTCCTGTAGTAGCATTCGTTCTGAAATGATACACGAAATTCTTATTCTTTGAAAGAGTAAAGTTTAAAAATTAACTATGTTGCGAACTAATTCATTTTAACATATATTTATAATTTAAGCTCAGTGGCCGCAATGCAAGCGGAAGTGACGATCGCGACTGGCATGACAGTCTATAAAAGAGATGCGCCATTCTGTAAAGTGCGTGTGACCTCGAGAACGCCTCGACTCGCTCGCGAGGACGAACCAGTTAAACTTGTTAGCCAGCGGCAGTCAGAGCGTGACGCCCGCGCAGATAACATCATGGAGCGGTGGTCTGGTAGAGTGGCCGTGGTTACAGGAGCTAGCTCAGGTATAGGAGCCGCAATAGCGCAGCTGCTGGTGAAGAAAGGCATGAAGGTGGTAGGTCTGGCCCGCAGAGTTGAAAGAATACAGGTCAGTGCACACTGCAAGTACCATACATTGTATCACACTGCACATATGTATAATATTAAGTGCCTTAGTGACTAGAAGCAGAGCTGGCATAAAGGAGTTGCTATAGCACAGCTGCTGGTGGGTCTGGATCTGTAGATGAAGTATGTTTTCTTAAATTTCCCCTATTTAAAGACGAGATAATCTTGCTAAGAGTTTGAGAAGTATTAACTGTAAATATGTGTAACAATTACACTTATCAAGTATACAGAAACATATGTATCAGGAAAACGCCTGCATTGTTTGGTACTGGATTATGCCATAAATATGAGCAACATGTGTGATTCCGAAATTCCGTTTGTTTACGAGCATCGAGACCGGTTGTATTACTGACACATTGACGAAAATATCTGCTTATAAATTTGGGAACTATATAATCTAGTATTATCATTTCATAATTGTGTTTTCTTGTCTAACAAAAAAAAATTGTGTATATTTTGGTCTTATGCTAACTTGTAACATTATATTAAGGATTGTTTGGTGTTTTTTTACATTGGTGTGAAGAACAAGCATGAAATTAAACAGAATGCTTCTAGGGTTTGTTTATCTCTGTGCAGTTATGTAATGCACATATGTATCTATGTATTTTGGCTGTATAATTCACAGTTCGTACACACAAAATATTTTGATTGATTTTGGCTTATTTTGATGACAAAAACCTCTATACTTTGACAGCAAAAATCTACACAACTTTAGGTTATATTGCACAGAAATAAAGGCAAAAATAAATTTATTTTAGTGTCAAAACAGTGTACAGTTTTTTTCGAAATCGATATTAGGTTATGTTTAATAAGTATTTCATAAACCACTTCGTTAATACCAGGATAGATGTTAAATAAATTTAAAGGCAAAAATTCTAATTCAGAATTACTATTAAAATCTTCTCTAAATTCTATTTTAAACGATGTTCCTTCTTGTTTTGTACATCTTACTGAAATTATAGTGCCTGTCAGATAACTCTGGTACATATGCTGTAGGCACTGGCTGATGGCTTGAAGGATGCCCCAGGGAAGTTGTTTGCGGTCAAGGCCGACGTGTCCAAGGAGGAGGACATCCTGGCCGCCTTCCAGTGGGTCAAGAAGAACCTGGGAGGTGTGGATGTGATGGTGAACAATGCTGGTGTGGGATTAAACGACCCACTTTCAAGTAAGTTTTGGGGAAGTGTAGTTTATTTACATTTCGTTTGTTACAATTGTATGCTGTGTCAAAGTGATCTTCAAAATATCACCGTAAATCGTCATTCCAGGATTCTCTAGTGTCATTCACCAGAAAAAAATTTTCTTAGTTTACTTTTAACAGTACCAAATACAGTTTAGAGACAGTTCGAAAAATGTGTTGAGTAATTTTATTTGATCATTTATTTTATTCCTCAGTAAATTATTACTTACATTTTCGAATGTTTTACACTAACTGAAGTTTTATATAGTCTTCAAAGTAGTTTTATAGTTGAATTGACTTAAAAAAATATTGCGTATCTGAGTTACAAAAATCTTGCGTACCTAACAGAGTTACATTTTGCCTTTCTGTAAAGTTAATGAGCTCTTGCATGTTATTGGCCAGATTTTTAAATACAATGGTTCTGCTAATGTTCTGTCATTTGAAGCACAGAATAAAACTGGCCTTAGCCAAACTCAAATCTTTTTCATTCCGGAATTGAATATCTTGTATTTTTCATTGTGCAGACTGGAAAGCTATGCAATGTCATGTATGTTTTCTCAATGGAAATTCGCGGTGTGCGATACGATATTTAAAGAAATTATTTTTAATTGATGAGTATTTAACTTACTTCATATAATTCTACCACTTGTATTTTTTAAAAATAATATTCATCCATTAAACATTGGGCTAGGACAGAACACCACATACAAAGATTATCGACAATGTCTGCATGAAGGAATAATCCCAACATTCGTCTGGAGGTTTTTATTCGGGAAACCATTATAACGGCCGTATAAGGAAACGAAAACGGATCTTCTCGTTTACTGTAGTGGAAGTCCGACAAAGGCAGTTAATTCAACATATTTTATTGCTTGTAACAACTGATTATTCATGTTTACTTGACAGAACAAGAAGTTAAACTCATCACAAAAAAACGTTACAGTGGCTTCACAAAACTATAAATAATAAAGTGTTGAAAAAAACTCGGTGTACATGAGAATGCATTTTTGCACAAAAATTTTGTAAAAACTTACCCAAACTTATTAACTGTTTACAAACGCAGGAATTATCGTAATAAAGAAAAATATTTGGTCTATCGGATCTGTCCAATAACTTATTTGCAGCCCAAGCCTATTACATCCCTTATTACGATCGGCGCATTTTGTACTTTGTTACTATAAATAATATGTTACTGTAACATGGTTCTAAGAGATTATCGGATGTGCTTTGGGGAAAGAAACATACAGGGCAAAGTATTCAACAGTAATCGCGATTCATCAGTTGCCAGCATAGTGATCACAAGAAACCGAAGAAGTTTTATTTTTTAAAATAATGTTGACATATTCCTTCACTTCTCTGTGCAGGTGGTAATACTTCCAACTGGAGACAGATGATGGATGTGAATGTTCTGGCTCTCAGCATCGGTACGAAGGAAGCCATCAAGTCTATGAAGGAGAGAGGCGTGGATGATGGTCACATATTCCACATCAACAGGTAATCCCCGTGTCATCTGTAACTAAGGTAACAAGATTGTGAGCTCAGCTGGACATAAAGGTGATAGCTCAGCATTATTACCTTGGTAATCCACGAGCTGCCAACATCACTTCGTCTTTACCGTCAAGAATGTTTCCCGCACTCCGGATGTGTCGACGATCATATTTCTGATAAAATTTACTAACAATAAAGGCTTCATCATAAACTTAGATAGAATTAGAGGAAAGTAGGCCTATACATAACACACTCTCAGAGATATATTAACAAAATTTAACAGTCAGGAAGGTCACATTGACAGCGCTGACAATCAGTATTCCTTTTCGTCCAATTCTTTACCTCCATGTTTATGTTTATCGATACTCGCGCGCCAGAAGTTCTAGTGGAAATGTTTTGATGAATTCTGATAGGTTGCTGCTTAATTATTGCAGTACAGCTCGCAACAAAAATCGGACGCCGGCAACTAGGCAAACACAGTACCTGAGCTCGCAGTGCTACTAGTAGCAGGCTAGAGAAGCTAGTAGCCGAGCAAGTACCACTCCTAGTATACAATATTGTAAGGAATATGTACCTAATGCGGCGGACTTTAGGCAATAAAATTTTAGTTGTTTGAAGGGGTTAGAATAATAGCGATGTAAGTCAATAATTAAAATACATTAAGGGGATTGCATATTAGTTTCATTTTTCATGCCAGAGGTTAAAGTATAAAGTTAGTTGTTAAGTCTGGGCTGCCTTCTTTAATAAGTTAACATGTTGAATGGTTATAAAATCAATCAAGTTACTTATGGGTTCCTACACAAAACACTTTATTCTGCAAAACTAAGCAATCGTGCCTTATTTCATTTTCATTTTAACCCCCTCATTTTTCCTGTGTGTTATTTTACGTTTAGCTATGCAAACATATCATTGAACTCGCATATACATACTTATTTTCACTAAATATTTAACAATATTTCTAGTCATAGTACACATTGTGAAATTCATAAAAGTGTATTTACTCTAAGGCAGTATGTAACTCTGTAAAATGCTACAAAATATACTGAAATACAGGAGTTACATTTTAAAAACGTACACTAAACAAATGTTCACAATCTCGGGCTCCCAGTTATGTATTTACTGTAATAACTAGCACAAAGCGCCTCCGCGAGTTGTGATGACAATTCTTCTGGTTGTTGCAGTTTCGCTGGCCACACAGTCCTCGATATCCCAGACGTTTACATGTACACTGCGACCAAGTACGCCGTCACGGCACTTACCGAGGGACTCAGGAAGGAGCTTGCGTCTCTGAAGTCCAACATCAGGGTGACGGTGAGTGTCTGATCTACACTGCGCTCATAGAAGATATGAGAAAGGAGCTGGTATATCTAAAGTCCAGCAATAGGGAGACGGTAAGTGTCTAATCCACCCTGCGCTCACAGAGGATATGAGGAAGAGCTGGTGTCTCTAAAGACCAGTATCAGGGTGATGATAAGTGTCAGGTCCATAATGTGGTCACAGATCTGAGAAAGAAGCTGGCGTCTTTGAAGTTCAGCATCAGGGTGATGATAAGTGTCAGGTCAACACTACTCTCTCACAGAAGATATGAGAAAGAAGCTGGTGTCTCTAAAGACCAGTATCAGGGTGACGGTAAGAATCTGGTCCACACTGCACTAACAGATGGTATTTCAAAGAAACTGGTGTCTCTAAATTCCAGCATCAGGATAATGATAAGTTTCTAGTCTAATCGACACTGCGCTCACAGAAGATCTGAGAAAGGAGCTGATGTCTCTAAAGACCAACATCAGGGTGACTATAAGTATCTCTAGTCTGCTCTGTTCTTACAGAAGATCTGAGAAAGAAGCTGATGTCTTTAAAGACCAGCATCAGGGTGACGATAAGTGTCCCTAGTCTGCTCTATTCCACCAAAAGATCTGAGAAAGAAGCTGATGTCTCTAAAGTCCAACATTAGGGTGACTGTAAGTGTCTGATTAGCACTGTGCTCACAGAACTTCTGAGAAAGAAGCTGGTGTCCCTAAAGTCCAGCATCAGAGTAATTGTAAGTATCTGGTCCACACTGTGCTTACAGAACTTTTGAGGAAATAGTTGATGTCTCTTAAAGACTTACATCAGGATGATGGTGAGAGTTTGGTCCGTACTGTGCTCACGATTAGCAGCATGCACTTGACAATCTTTGAACCGGACTTCGATTCCAGGACACAGAGGCTAAGAAACTCTTGCCGAAATAAATAAACGTTATTTGTAATTGCATTTAAATATTATTAAGTATTGTTATGAAATAAAGTTATTTCATAATAGTCCCAGCATAAGAATTTCAGCAAAATTATTATCACTGCAGAGATATTATTTCTCTTTTGTAACATAATCATGTATGAACATTTTTGTAAAACGATTGTCCCTGAACTCAATCAGTTTTAAATTCATTCACAAGTAGATGATATTCGTCGTATGTATTCTAATAACAATCCTCTCGTGGTACACATAAATTTTGTTTTACATTAACTTCCTTGCATGTAGTTTTGTGTTTACATAGTTGGCATTACTACTTAATGCACGAAAAAATGCAAAAAAAAATTCATCGTTGTACTATACATTTACTAAATAAGAAATTTGCTCATCGTATCTGCCTGTTATCTTCCTTTGAGAGTTTCTTTCAATGTTTAATCAGAGTACTCAGTTCTACAATGGAAGTGTGATGTGTGTGTGACAGAGCATCAGCCCAGGCATCGTGGACACAGAAATGTTAAGAAAGGCCGGTTTACCCGAGGAGATAACTAAAGACATGCCCATGTTACTGCCAGAGGACATCGCTGATGCTCTGCTGTACGCACTTTCTGCCCCGGCACGAGTCCAGGTAACAACATTCTCTTATCCGGCTGTACTTTAATAATTGAATATTCCTTTCTCTGCTTTACTGGAGAAAACACCTGTCCCTTCCTCGACTTTTCCGGGGAAATTGTTTTCTGTACTTACGTGAACTACAGGAAACGTATCTCACCTTCTCAGCTTTATTCTAGAAAACACATTTCCCCTCCATGGCGCGTATTCAGAAAACACCTCTCCACATTTTGTAAGGAAACATCTCTCACATCATTGATTCTGCTTCATGAAACATAACCCCATTCTGCTCCTGTATTCTCCTTCATTTAACACCTTTCCTTTTTATTGCCTCTTCTTTTAGAGGAAAAAATAATACTTTCTACTAATAGGTTATGTTCCAGAGAACATATCTCTGTCTCCTTCAGCTATTCTCTGAGAAACATATTTCCACGTCTCAGCAATGCTCCAGAAAATTTCATTCCTTTCATTGTCTAAACTACTACATTCCTATCACATTTCCTCGAATCTAAAACACTAAATATTGCCCGTCTCCTTCGCGTCTTTACTCCTAGAAGCTTCCAGAAACACTTCCACTGTACCCAGGCCGCGGTTGCGCAGAGGTTGGAGCACTTCCCCCCCTCCCTCAAGAGCAATCCGTGTTCGATTCCTGGTGAGGTCAATCCCCTGATTTTCACATGTGGGAATCGTGCCGGAAGATGTGACTGGTTCGGTGAGTTTTCTCGGGTTTCACGTGTCCCTTTATACCGCTGCTGCTCCAAACTCACATCATATCACCCCTCACCTGCGCTAAAGAACTACATGTTAACTACGTATCAAAATTTCACTCACTCACTCTTCACGTCGACTCTACTACAAGATAAAACATCGCTCAATTTATCGCTTCTGCTCGAGGAAACATTTCCCTACCCACCTCCAGAACTCTACTTCATTTAATACCTCTTTCTTATTCGCTTCTTCAACTGTAAAAAATCTTTCTCCTCAATAGCTCCACTCAAAGTAGTAGCCCTATCCCAAGTTCTTCTCCTAGAATTGTATATACTCTCCTTTTTTTTAACGGAAAACACATGTTCTACTCTTATTTACACCAGGAAACGTACGTCCTGTCCTTGTATCTACTCCAGTAAACACTTTCACACCTTGGCTGTACTCCAGAATAATCTATTTAACTTAAAGCCAGTAATTCGGTTTCATTCGTTAATTAGTTGTTCCGGATTTTGATAACACTCTCTCTTTCCTAGTCTCTATTCCAGTAACACTTCTGCTCTTCCCAGCCAATATAGATATATCGAGCCATCTTTTCATTCCTGCAAACATTCAGTATCAACTCCTCCCCATTCTCACTGACCTCTGCTGCTCCACAACACTATCCTTTACCCGCAGCATGCACTAATATTTGTTTAAACCATACGTTATTTTACAGAGTGGAAACTCATATACTGTAGGCAGGGGTGACTTAGGACACGTGGAGTGGGACACTTTTGTACTATTTTTATTTTTCATAATTGTCAACTATGAATAAATATTAATCACATGAAGTGTAGAAATTTGTTGTTCGGAATTTATCGCAAGTAAATTCCTTTACTTAGGGATACCATAGATGCCAAAATAAATATTTGTTATGTCTTAAAGTCAACTCCACATGTACAAAGTCACCCCCTCCCTGTCCAACGGTAGTAATTTTTAAAGAATGAGTATATGGGTTGTTGGGTGTAGTAAATTAGTAGATGTCATAATTAAGTCTTTTAAACAAAACAATGCAACATTAACTGTAAATACCCCAAGAATGCAGTTGTTCGTGTAGTTCATGGGCTACGCGCAATCACACTTACACAGAGTTACTTGTCTTTGGTCCCACTGTTTTCGCATATTTACTTGTAGAGCTAGTGTTTTTTTGTGTGTCGCATACACACGAAGTCAGCAAAACATTTTTAAATAGAATTGGAAGGCATTTATTTAGTTAATAGTGAGATTTTCCTCACCTACTTTCATAAAATGCAAAGTCATTTATACCTACAGTAAATAAAAGATACGTAATTTTTAAATTGATTTATTTTATCAATATGTTGACATTTTAAGAAGTACTTGAGCAGATTTAACTATGTTAGCTAAGTTAATATTTTATGTAAGAGGGTTTAAAGGCCCTTTAACACACGGGGCCATTTTATATATCATCCAAGAATTTTCACATAATGCAGGATGCTGAATTCGTTCGGCAAAAAGCTGAAAGTGATTCCTGACACTTAGTAGCCAAAGGGAATATTATTTTAGGTATAAACGTGTAAAAGCGAAATTATGAAAGCATTTTCCCCCTAAATATCACATATGAATTTACATAAACGGCAAGAACCCTAGAATCGATGAATGACATTGGGATATGCAATCCTATAAGTTAAGTTCATTAATAATATGCACTATAAAGAAAACAATATGGGTGGTTACCCTCTATGTGCAAATTGTATGGTATCCGGATTTACCGATATTTGATGGTGATTTATTAAGTAGTATGACCTGCAAAACTAAAACTGGCCCTCTTTTTGATACTACTTATGACCCACAGTTTCTGTTAAAAATAATTTTTGCAACAGAAAATTTGCGAATTGTCACTGACAACAATTTTTTTCGATGTGTTTTCTACTACCCATTCAATTTACTTTCACTAATTTCCAAACATGCTGTAAGTATACAAAAATAATAAAGCTAAGTTTCGTGTCAATATTCTGGGAGGAATCATCTTCACATATAAAGTAACAACGCACAACGTTTGCATCGTGTATGAGTCCCACAGAGCTGGTGTCCAGAACGTTTGATATAATACATCGCCATCCTAACGGAACACGTAATATTCAAACTCTCCGCACCCTAAATTCGAATCAGTAGAATTTTCTCACTTTCAATTAGTTGCAAGAATTTTCACTAACGAATCTATTGTTTGGTCAATGTTGACTAGTGAATAAGTGAAAAACAACACATTTGGTAACAGATTAAATAAGGTATGTTTCACTATTACTATGTACAAATTCAATTATTTAATCTGTAATTTGAAAACTACGGTTTAAATTAGTAACTGAAATTTCATTTTAACAAATTTTACATGATTTTGGTCTACGTGTAGTAAGCAATGTACCACGGGCACAGTTTCGAAAGCAAGCTTGCTGTTAAATTATTGTTTGATCTTTTTTTTTTCTAAAGGAAATGTGGCTATGTGTTTTGATATGTTCCACAGTGCGATAATATTTACAGTAGGCCTACATAGCAATAAGTAGACTTGTTGTTCGGTTGTTGTGGGCTGAGTTTAGAAATGTTTGGAATGTTCAGTTTCACTTTGTTACTGTCTATGAAGTTACGCTGCTTTTAAGAACTCGCACCCAACTGTGAACAGTAAGTTTATTACTTAGAAAGCGCTGTGCAAAATTAACACGTAACGTTGGTATAAAACACTAAAGGTTTCTCTTACGGCAACGTTATAGTTTAATAGTTTAAGTGTTCATGTTAAGTGAGTGGTTAGAATGTTAGCGCGACGTGCCAAATGTCTTTCACTCAAATCTCGTTGGTACAAGTTTCAAGTTTTTTATTTACTTTAGAATATGCTTTTACTTAGCACAAAATATATTTTGAAAAGGGAATTACATTTAATGTGAAAATACACATTTCCTTACATCTCGGTAATAATTTTGGTTGCTATTACAACCAGTAGAAATCTATGATTCAATCAGTGAGTTATTTCTCTGATGCAATCTAAAGTTTTCCACTTATTTCCGGTGAAGCAGTGCCAACAATATTAATATGTAGAAAGTTACTCGGAAACTGTAAATATTCACAGTTATTTTAGAGAGAACTGGTGACAGCTCACGACCGAGATGAAAGACAGCGCCGGGGCTTCTACATTAAGTGGACAAGAACACCAAAATCGGCATACGGGGAGTAGATATAATGTGTAATATGGTGTAGTATAGTGGTTGTGAACGTTCTTCATAAGAATATGGTTGAGAGGTTGTTTCACAGCTGCAGTCATTCCCTAGTGCTTGTCGCCTCACTTGGGTACCTAGCATTGTACGTCAGACCGTTATTGCACGAAGCCAACTGAAATAAGGAACCATTTGTTGTTGTTTGAAAGATCTGTAGTTTACGCAGGGGTTGCATGGGTTCGAGAAGGGGCGAAGTAATATTTTCCGCTCAAATATATTGTTACAGGGCATCAAGCGAGTTCATATAAACCACAGATGAGGAAAGTCACTCTTGCTATAAACTACCAGCTACGAACTAAGGTGATAAGTAACTTTGCTTGTTTAAATTTTTCGATTCATCGATTACTTTATGTTATGTGAGTTGCCAAACTTGCTGAAATATTGTTTTTTTATTATATAATAATTTAAATTTAGTGTTAATGAAATTCTTGAAAACTGACATTCCTAATTGTATATTTTCTTAATGACATGCCAAAATCTCATTATCTGCAGAAAGGATTTGACCATTTTTTGCTTTAGCATTTTACTCTAAAACAGGTCGAAATTATGCCTTACATCGCCAACTTAATCCGTATAATGAACAACGCTTATAGGTCCTAACACGTGTGGTCTTTCCCACTCATCGTAGGATTTGCCAATTGTTTGGCGGACAATGTGGTAACCCTGGCTTCTGTTGATGGCGTTGTTTACGGATGGAACGGCAAGGCCAGATAATTATTTAATCATATTCAACACAATACAGGCTGAGGCAACTCCACAAGTAATGTAGCTAAGAAGTACTGCAATGACATTCCTCATTAATGTGATTCAACTAGCGAGTTATGCAGTGTATGTCACGTATTCTCAGCAATAGTACATAAACGGCGCGTTTAGGAACTATGTTTAGGGAATAGTTTTTGTTCATCTAGATGTGTGGATTATTTCCTCAAAATATTAACATGCAATTTCGCAATAACTAGGTTATAAATAGAACATTTTTGAGAAATATGTTTAAGAACCCGGCAGAGGCATAAAATGAGGATTACTAAACTAGCCTAGTGAATTATGGAGAGTCTATAGAGTTAATAAAGGTTTTTTGTTAATGTCCTCGACAAAGAACTCTCACTTAAACTGTGCTGGCAGGTATGTATCCACGTCACATGTCTTGTTTGTGTATGTTCGCAGATTCACGAGATGACCATACACCCAACTGGAGAGAAGTTATAGGGATCATATTTTCATAATTCACCAGCTGAGAATGCAGGTTGGACATCTCTCAGCAGACATTTCTCCTTCAACTTTTGTGCAAATATTTTTTATTAAATGTTACATCAACTATGTCTTTTCTTTCTCCAGGTCATTGCTATCTCTAATATTGAGTGAAATATTTGAACAATTCTTACAATGCTCAGGCATGCAACCTTGCAACTTCGTTACAAAATTATAACGAAGTCAGTGGAGCGAAATGTAAACACTCACACTAGAATAATTATCTGCATAGTCTGAACCGTGCTGTTGATTCGAAGGCATTTAGAGGAATATTGTTGGAATACACAACTTCAGTCACTTTACCGTCGCAGAAAAAAAGGTGAGGCTATCGATCGAGTAAACAATCATGTAGACACTGATCCCCTCATTTAAAATGTTTGGCGGTGAGGTTGGCAGGAAGAGAATATGATCATAAACTAAATGCCTTATATTCTCTCTGAGCCACCATGTTTCAGCTAACTTCATGAGCGAGTCAAGTTGAAACAATGTGTATCATTGAACATTCTGACAACAAAAGATGATGCACAACAAACCACACAAACACAACATAGTGCAACTGTCATATTAAGCCTCGGTGCACTCATTCGTAAACAACACTTATCTGTAATGGTTACAG
>PNEQ01005829.1:42645-55494 GCA_003012365.1 Medauroidea extradentata
ATACACACACACACACACACACACATATATATATATATATATATATATATATATATATATATATAGACATAGCATGAACTGTTTGAGTGTCAGACCATAAATACATATAATATAAATACGAAAGGCATGCTCTAACTTTGCAGGATTCAGTTTTCTATCACTAGGACACCTAAACCCGTGTATGACGAACATCTGAAGTATGTATGTCGCGTCACACATACATCAACACAACTTTGACGGTGGTTGGCCACCCGCACTATTGGAAATAGAGTGATGGTTGCTGTAATTGTTGTTATGCGTTTAGGTTTTGCTACCTTGCCATTTAAATTACACGCTGTATATTCGTTTCTACGTAATAATACGAACAGCAGACACAGCCAAGATATTGATTCATCATTAAAGAACACCGTGTAATACTGTTTGCTTGCAGGTGCAGTTGTAGTTACGTACACCAGTGAACTGCACCAGTAACAAGAGGTGTGGCGTATTTCAGAGTGGTAGTTGTGAACTTGCACAGTAACCAACATTAATATATCAGTGTGTGTCAATTTTAAAACCTATTGTGCAATACTCACACGCAATACAGTTGTATGTCTACTGAAATATGAAACTTCAAAGTAGGTCATATATGTTTTAAAATTATTCACATGTTCTAGAAACGTGGTTTTTAGGTGTCTTAAAATATCTGATTGGGTACGTCGAAAAAAAGACAACCTGTTTCGTAAAGTTCATATACGTATGCGTTTGATTTGATACATACTTCCCACAAATAAGGAACCACGGTGGCGCAGTGGTCAAACCCTTCGCCTCTCACCAAGATCACCGGCAAGATCAGACCTCGGATCTTCTCATAAGGAAATCACCCCGGACAACAGCGCTTATCGACGGGTTTTATCGGTGATCTCCCGTTCCCCCGCCCTTCCCCATGTCGGTGCTTCGTCATTGTAGTGCCTCATCTCATGTCATCCTTCAGGATAAGCTGGTTCCTACTGCCGTCCAGTATAATCCTGCACACTGGGATGTGACATCCTGATCCTCGGGAACCCTTCTTATACGATATTTATTTATTCCCACAGATACCTTGCTATGGTCAAGCCTGTAACTACCATACGAAATATAGTACAGCTCCTCGCACCAGTTGAGTGAAGAGATTTTGGTTAGCGTTTAACATCCTAGTTTTCAGCGTTGGATGTGTGACGTGATGTGAGTATGGACCAGCGTCGGAATGAATGGCCACCCGGCACGATTCCCACGAGTGATAATCCGGGGACCGACCCCATATCGCCTAGTTGGGAGGCAAGAGGGCTGACCCCTGACCACCGCGACTGTCAGTGGTAATATCAGAACTTTGGAAGACCGCGTGATGACGGATAGTAATTAAAAATACTTTGTAATGTCACCTGAGACGTTTACGTCTTAATGCTGTACAACCTATACACTTTGTGATTATTACTTAGGGCGCTATGTTTATATATATATTTTTTTAGAGTGACAGGAAAATACAAACTTTGTGAAATGAAGAAAAGTAACCAGTACTTTAAAAGTGTTGACATTATCATGAATCGCCTCTATACATTCCGGCTAACGGCGCACTTTGTGCTCCACCAGAAGCGCCAGTGATGATTATGAATTAATATGTTTACTGCCCTACGTGCACATCTACAGCTTTGCTTCATGGTTATTGGCAGAATGTGTATGTTCAGAGGCGTCACTTATCTGGCTGTGCCAATAAGTGTAACGTTACTGCGACATCACACGTCTTGAGATCTGTGGGTGGAACCCTGAGACACTGGGAGTTAAAATAACATCTAACCGCTGACCATAAAGCACAGCTACAGATGTGCTCATAAGGCATTCGGACAAACTGTTTACGAAATTCTTTTCACCAAAAATCACTGGCCCTGCCAATCAGTTTTGTTCCTCATACAACCTTACACTGCTCTCGTAATATAGCGATATTTTGTGGGCTCCCTGGCAGGGACCGGCACAGAAATTGAACTGGATGGGAAACTTACATATCCAGAAATATTATCTGTCCTGGTGGAGCTAAACTGGAAAATGGTAAAAGCTATTCAAAGACACTGAACTTCAGAATTGTGTTTTAGTTCAGATTTGGGTCCGGAATTAAAATCAGTCTAATTGCGTACATATCCGGACTAGAAACGAACGGCAGAGTTTGAAGGGCATTTAGGACGGACAAGGATCTCCACGTGTATTTTAATTTCAATTCGAGCCCGGACTGGTACTTTGATAGTGTCCCTTTCATTTTAGAACTGAAATTGAACAGGAACATGTTAAAGGTTTCCACGTCGGACTAAATACTCGTACATAGTCATATTTCATTTCTTGTCCGGACTGAATCAGTTATATTCTCCCCTACATTTCTGAACTGGAATTTAGTAGAAACAATTGAAACACTTTCACTCCGAACCAAATACTCATACACAGTTAAATATTATTTCTTGTCCGGGCTGATAGAGTTGTATTCTCACCTACATTTCTGAACTGCAATCGAGCAGAAACAACTGAAATTCTTCCACTCCGGACGAGTTATCTCATACGCAGTTAGATTTAATTTTTGGTCCGGACTGAAACAGTTATATAATCCCGTACGTTTCTGAAATAGAATTTAATAGAAAAATTCGAAAATTATTAACGGCGGACTAGGAACTCAAACTGGAAAATAAGATTCAATCAGGATTTATTTTATACAAGCACTATAAGATACTATAATTACAAATTAGTAAATCATCTACTAGGTTGTGTCATTCCAATTTATCTCCAACATGAAGTTAGATAGTACATTTCTCTTCAAAAATTAATATTTTCATGGGCGTAGCAGAATAAATAATGTATATAAGCCAAGGTACATAAGCATGTAAGTATACGTGGATGTAAGCAAATATGTATACATGTTAATGTTTGCGTACTTTCGTATTTTATATGAATGTAGTAATGTGTTCTCATTATATAATTCTACGCCGTTAAACGGATATAAAGTTAATTTAGGATGGACACTCTTCACCTGAGAACAAAATGTGTTCTGAACAACTCTCTTTCCCATTATTTTCACGTGGGCTAGAAAACCAGAAAATGTGTGTGCAGAATAACACAAACGATTTCTATTAGCTTCAAAATGTTGAATTCTACGAAGCGTAATTTAATTTATAAATTATTTCAAAATTTCTGGCGAAATTTTTTTTTCGTCATTTAGAATTCATAGTGAGCTTATTGAGATGGCGTATCCGTACGTCTATCGCTGTTTGCGAATCTATGGACTTAAAGAGTTGAGATTTGATAGGCGGCTATCTTCTGAAGTTCAGCTGAGATAGGCGCAACATGATTAGAGAGTAATCAAGTTTTACAGTACTAATCAAGAATGTATTACTGCTATTACCCTTGTGAACATAACTAGATATTGTGCAATACTAACTGTGCTAGTATTGAGCCAATACACATGGTTCCAATAGGTTGGAAATACAGTTTCATTGTCATAAATGGTTGCCACTTATCGTTTGAGTGTAGTTGGTCACAGTTTACAAACAAATTGTAGCCGTATCTTAGATTTTGATTAAGAGAGGTGCATGTGGCTCGCTCAGTATTTACACACTAGTAACAAAACTTATATCAATTTGAGTTTTAAACTATGAACGACTCAAAGCTATGAACTGTTCGGACTAAATTATATTTAGTGTAAGCCTTTAGACTGAGAATATTTCTATCCTTAAGAGGGCGTGGTACATAATTCCACGCTAAAAGCATTAATCTATAAATGCAGGTTTCTTGAAGCCAATTTACGAAAGTAAAATAATAGCAATCCTAGACAATAGTTTTAGCCCGATTTAAACAAAATTGTTTCCAGCGTTACGAACTTTACACAATCTCTGATGCCAGAACCTCGTGCATTGAACTGCAGCGCAAGATATGACGCGTATCGAATAAGTAATTTTGGATAAATATTTACTCATAAAGTTGTCAAATATCATTATCTAGGATTGTCATTGAGTATTTTATCCATATTGGCTTCGAAAAAAGCGTAGAAATCAATTGATGTTTTCAGCGTTTATTTATCTACCACGCACTCTTAACTACGAAAACTATACTTTGTTGCGTGAGTATCAATTCCAAGCGTTACATCTGGACGTAAGATGGACTTGCAACTTTAAATTTTAAAATTAAATTATTTTAGGCACAATATAAGTATGATTATGAGTGCCACATTTCGGACGTATGTAAATTCATACTAAGTATTTATTCTCTTGTACAGTTCTATATTTGGGAGTGATTCATAGATTTATTAATTTTTACTTTTAAGACTGATAGTTGCCTGTTGGTTGTAGCTTTTAAACAGATAATCGCAAATTGCGACGGAAAGGTGTTGGAGATATTTAAGGGTGTATTAACATAATTTTTGTGTAAATTTAATACAACGTTTTTAAACAGAAAATAACTTTAGGAACAATGAAAAACCAATCAAGCTAAATAGGCAAAACCATAATTACTCTTTGTTATCGTACCAAATACATATACAATTTGCTACTGATGTTTTAGAGGCAGGTGCTACACGTAATTAATAAACATGAAGAACACAAACCAGTTCAACTGTTGTTGCACAAGAATTTAAATTATTAATATGCTCTTCACACCAGCTGCCAGCGAGAAGCGAGAAGACGAGCGCTTCAGCAGTGACCAATTGCAGTGTTGCCAGACGGACAATGGAACAATCGAATGGGTGATACAATTTGGCCTTTGTGTTTAATTTGCCTTGAACCTGACATTACTTGCATCGTTCTGTTGTAAAACATTTGTTTTACTAGGTTTTACATATGTTTTATAGTGGTTGGGTGGCTTTAGCCAGAGGTGGGCACTTTATATTGAAACTATTTATGTGGTTAAGTTAAGGGTGAGGGTACTGTTAAATGAAATAAGTTAATCTAATTATGGTGGCTTTACTCTACATAAGTTAGTTACAAAATACTACACGGTTGTACTACTTAATTTAGGTTGGAGGGGAGCGGCTGTTTAACTATCTATATTGGTCTACTCTATGATGGGTGACCCTTTGGACACCTTAGACCTCACCGTTAGCATGATGCCGGAGGCTGATGATGATTGTGTCGGCTATCGACGGACAGCGACACGTCGTGGGTTTCGATCCAGGACCATCCTGGCGAGGTGGTGACGGCTGGAAGGCTTGAAGGAGACAGACCCCGATTCCCCCGATAATTGCATTATATTGACACACTTCAGTGCAGGTGGGGAGAATCGCTGAGGCCCTTGTCTTGTGCAACCCCTGACCTGATTGCACTGCCGTCGTCGCTAGCCCGTCCTCCAGGCGAGGCTCTTGCTAATAATAACAGTTCGAAACATATGACGACGTGAAATAGTGTGTTACAAAGTTTTCACAGCAAAACTCGAACGAAATCAAAACCAGCCCATGTTGTTAAGTATGTGTATTTGCTGTGAAGCTCGGAATAAAGAAAACAGTTTTTGTAAGAGGAAACAAAATTATTTTACTACTACCTTACCAACACGTATAGTACTTCTCAGCATAATATCACTATTAAAAGTTGTTTTACTCCCGGTCTGCCCTTCTCCACACCTTTTCTTACAAATAACCATTATTAGTTAATTTGTTGCAGCGATTTGTGAAATTTCTCTTAAGGGCCTCGCCTACCACGCTCTTAAAATGTGTTGCAGCGTGTTCGTAAATACTTTTTTTAAGAAACTATTTCACATATGTCCAACGTGTCTATGCACTAAAAGAAAATACACTCAGAACGATGACTGAAGAGTAGTCTCAAAGCATCACGGCGATTAGAAAAATCATTACGGAGCCCCTCAAATTGGCTAAAATCAGCTTTTTTAACCTGTTATATCTAAAAAAAACTACTTGCGGGTTTCGTGTGAAACTTGTCTAGCAGCATGCAATGGACTTTGCTTAAAACTTTCCACCAATAAAAAGATGTATTACTAATGAAAGTATCAGTCAGGCGAGTGTTCTACGATACCACTGCACGCCGTTTCAGTGTCTTGCGGTAGAGGCGATACCGCGCCACATGAGCAGGTTAATATCGCCCTTGGCGCCGTGCCTCACTCACACTAACACACGGCCAGCAGGCGGGTGCCTTCAAGTCCGTTTTACAGTGACACGCAAGTGCATACTGTACGTATCACGAGTACGCAAACAACGCAAGACACTTCTGAGTGTGTTCTGCAACGGGACACAAACGGACGCGGACACGCATCCGAAAAGTTCGCTTTGCATAAACTGGTGCCATTGAAGTGTGTTTGTAACTCTGCAGAGTTATCAGCAGTAATCTGTTAGTGGGGAACATTTTTTCAATGTTATCTCATCAGAAGAGGGAGCCAGGAATGGCATAAGGCACAATGAAATGTGTCAAAATGGCATATGAAATGCTTATTTCATGTAGCTTACGCCATACAAATATCGTTTAACTGCTGCAATTTGTAATTGAAGCAACTGCCTAATGTGCGGCAGAATAATTAATTGGTCCGTCGACTTGACGATTTTGATGTTCTGCACGGCAACGGAATCTCACCATTTCACGCGAAACCACAATTTTATTTACAAATTTACAAATCAACAAGCGTAACTTCTCGTCAACATAGCTATTCTTAGAGACAGAACTAATGGCTCGAATAACCAATTAAAGGGGCGTATTTTGCCATAGCCTGAAATAAGAAGCCATCCGGCATTCACCTGGAGTGATTTTGGACAGCTACAGAAAAATGAAATCAGGATTGTCAGATTGTAACCAAACCAGTGTCACCTAACTGGATACACATATGTTGTTATAGTCCAATCAGGTAACCTGAAAACTTTCCTGCCCTTCCTTCGTTCTGAGAGTAGAAGATGAACTCGGTGATTGTATGATATAAGCCCACAGTTCAAAACAGTTTTTATTAATACGTAGCCGAGTCTTAGTGGTGCTTCAAAATAACTTGAAGTGTGAGGTGCAGTCATATATTGTCCAATATTAGGTTACAATGCGACATTGAACATAAACTTATGAAGCGTCTTAAAGAATTGTGAAACAAAATATATAGTGTAACGACGTTTTCAATCTCAGAGTTGATCGTAGAAAGAAATTGTTTCACAGGAAAACTGCAATAAAAGTCTACGAGTACGATTAAGATTGTGTTCCGAGGAATCAGATTTTCTAAATTTAACAAAAATAATTTTTTTGTAAAATTAATTAGTGTATATACCTCCAGTAGTTACTAATTACAGCCTTAAATAAAAATAATGAAATTGTAAAGCTGTATCAGTGGTGCGTAAAACCTGACGTTATGCCAATAATTCGTTCAGTTCAAATCTAGCTAATGAGGCTGCACTTACAGACAGTTATCGATATATGTCATTATATGAAAAGTTAATATTTTCCTTTGAGGTGACAGTTATATTTTTGTAAAATGTTTTATCTCCGGTATGACGACGGGGACAGTTTAACTGCCATTTTTCTTGGCCATGTGTTACCGGTTTGAGGGAGTCGGTGAGGTGGGGTGAGAGGGTTTTACGACGTCCAAGGAGTCAATGCCAATAATAGACGCAAGACAGGATAACAACGACAGCGTCACAGACAACACACAACTATGAAGACACAAAAAAACACAGTAAATTTCCAAAGGCCGACTTTTCACGACGTTTCGGGAGCCGACATCTGCTCCATCTTCAGTCGAAGTGAAAGCGAAAAAAAAAAAAAAAAAAAAAAAAAAAAAAAAAAAAAAAAAAAAAAAAAAAAAAAAAAAAAAAAAAAAAAAAAAAAAAAAAAAAAAAAAAAAAAAAAAAAAAAAAAAAAACTGTTTATTTACAAACAAGTAGATGGCATCTAGTGACACTGGAAAATCGCGGGAATAAATGACTGTTTGCTAGGCTCCAACGTGGTGTATATAGGACTGAATGTTTCATATCAACATTGGCTATCGTTTATTTGTAGCATTGTTTCTCTCTACAACGGGCCCAGTTTGCACAGCTTGGACACACGGCGTGTGTGACTTGTCCCAAAACTGTTCACTCGTGTCACGGTTAACATAATACAGTTTATTGGAGACTATTTGAAACATTTTCGCGATTTTCCAGTGTCTCTAGGCATGGCAATGGGCTCCTCACCTTCACCCTTCATGGCCAATATCTTCATGGAGAAATTCGAGAAAGAGACATTAAGTAAAACCGACACTCCACCTAAGGTCTGGCTTCGTTATGTTGACGACACTTTTCTGATCTGGCAACATGGAACAGACAAACTAGATGATTTTGCTCATTTTCTCAATTAACTCAGGCCATCGATTCAGTTCACGTGTGAGATTGAAACTGACGAGAGCCTTCCATTCCTAGATGTATTAGTATCAAAGGAAGACAACATAATTTCCACAAAAGTATACAGAAAACCTACACACACAGGCCAATACCTCCAATTTAACTCCAACCATTCGACAAGCACTAAAACTGGTATAATCCGCACTTACGCTATCAGAGCCGGAAAGATTTGCTCCGACAAAGATTCACTTGCTTCTGAGCAAAAACACCTGAAAAAAAAAAACGTCTAGCAAACGGCTACCTAAAGTACAATAAAAAACACATGATAAAACCCACACATCTCGTTAATCCACAAAATTCTACCCTGACGGAACCTTAGTGATCCCATATGTCCGGCGCCTTTCACAAAATATAAGAAGGCTAGGAAACAGGTATAACATACAGACAGCTTTCAAGTCAAGGACCACATTAAAAAGCGTCATTACAAAGGTGAAACCAGCAATTAAAAAACTACAAACTCAGGACTGTGTCTATCAAATACAATGCGAGTGTGGAAGTGTATACATAGGAGAAACTGGCAGACCCCTTTCCACACGTATTAAAGAACATAAAAACAACACCCAAAAAGGCGAGATACAAAAATCCAAACTGGCCAAACATGTGTGGGAGAATAGTCATAAAATACTTTGAGAAAATGCCACTCCACTTACACAAGAAACACACCCTATCTAACGAAAAATAAAAGAATCAGCATTTATTGTGAATAACAGTAATATATTTAGTCAGCAAAATAATGAATTAAGAAACATGTGAAAACCTTTAAGAAAAAAAAAAAGAAACAAAATTATTCGCGAAGTGACAATAGACTATAAAACCCACTAAAAGGTGCGCGGCCAATCAGGTGAGAGCTCGACTACCATTGGTTGCGCAAGGAACGTAGCAGAAGGATATAAATACCGTCCAATTTTTTTTCAGTTTTCACTCATGTGGCAGGGCCGCTGTTGAAATTACATTGCTCTATTTAATAAGATAATTAATATATTATACACCTACGATCTAACACTTTTAGTAATAACAATTGCTAGCTGTAAATTAGCTGTGGTGTCTTCTGTAGGTCCGGAACGGCCGAGGCCTGTGATTGGCTGGGGCTGTGATTGGCTGGCAGGATCACTAACAGCCAATCAGAGGGCAGCTGCTGGCAGAGATCTTTCTGTGCTTAGCACGAGTCCCAAAAATGTATTATGTTAGCCAATTATTTATTTTATAAATATGTTAGCTCATCAGGCTTGCCTGAGAGCTAGTTTAGTGTAACTAATTTGTGTATTTTTAAGTTTGTTACAGGTATCTACTGGAGATACGGGAGGACGAGGTGCCTTTATAACCTCGTCCTCCACCTGGACACTGTGCTTACACACAGTGCCCTGGTTAAAACTAGCGCCCTCCTTAAATAAAAATTAAAAGACAATAAAGAAATTAAAGACAGTTCCCGCCCCTCCCTGCCCCCCTCTTACTACACAACTCTACTTACTACCTGGACCTTCCTACTTTTCCAGTGCCATTTTTATTTTTAATGCATGTAACTGCTGAATGGTTACACTGCTGTTCTGTCGAGTGGGTTTTTACGGTATTATGCCGGTTTTTCCCTCTCTCTTATTAGATTTGACTTAGCTATAGATACACTCAGGGAGGTGGACATGGCCCCAATCGCGGCCATGTCTGCCCAATTCCTCTCTGCCGCGATGCATGCCTCCTTTGCATGAAACTTCCCCCTAGTAGGCGTATGGGGCTCAGCCCTGAGACGCACTTAGTCCCGCTCCTTCCCCGGGCCACCAACATAACACAGTAGATTAGGGTAGGTTAGGAAAAAATAAGTTTTCACTTTTACTTCACCTGAAGACGGGAGCAGATGTCAGCTCCCGAAACTACGTGAAAAGTCGGTCTTTGGAAATCTACCGCCTGTTCATTGCAGTTTTTTTTCTGAATTTTTTCTCCGATAGGCTTTGGGGAGGGTGTTTAACACTCAACCCCCCCCCCTCGCGGCGCCACTGTTTATATTAACATTATTTGTTTTTAGAAATGCTACTGTGGTAGTGTTATTGTCACATATAGACTATGGAGGAAAATGAGACTGTCAAACTGTCGCTACGAAAACAGTTTTGCACAAATATATTCTATTTCAGTGAGATTATACATCTATATACGCGTGTCTCATGTCTATATGAAGTGCTGTTATGAGTATGTAACTTTTAACTCAAATTTTGCGAATGAGTTCTTTGAAAACAGAACTCAGGGACGTGTTTAGGAAATATAAACATCTTCCTCCTATTTTGATGCATAATCTTTAAAAAAATTGTCTGAAAAACAATTTACTTAAAAAATGTATTTTCAAAATATTTCTCAAAAATTTATGAATAATTTTACCAGCAGAATATTTAAAATTTAGATACAAAATCTGCTTAAATAGCATCATTTTGCACCTTGAAATCCAAATTTTTTCGAGGGAGGACTCCCTGACCCCCCTCCCCCCGGCTTTATTACGGGCAACGGTGTTCCTTTACAAAACGAAAATGCCTCCGGCATTTGTTCAGCAGACGCCACTGGAAAATACAATAACGAAAAATTAATAACGAAAATTATGAACATGGCGGTTAATCGAAGTCACTCTCCATCATTCATTGTCCAATTGCCATTACTGTTCGAAATTTTGTGTGTCAAATTCCAACATGGCGAAGGATATTTCATGTCAATTTAATTGGACAATGCTGTAGGCCCTACTCATTTGGTTTAAAAATTCCGAACTATAAGTATTGTCCAGCAGCTTTCATACGTTTTCAACAATAAAAAATTTCACGAAGGTGAACAAAGAAACTAAATCCTTTTTAAATAAAATTTGCAGAGTTACAAACGATTAAAAATGAAACGCTACTTGGAGTGTTTAGAAGTAGGTATTAGGTACGGGGATATTGTAGCCATAGATTAAGGCTCGATTTGAGTCGCTATATTGAATTTTATTATTTTTCACGTTTTTGCAATTCTAATAACAATACTGTTAAATATGCGATTATACCGCAAATTCTGTTTACTTCCCGCAACAGTAGAGACATTGTAGTTTAGCTGTTAACTTATAATTACGCCGCAATCTGTGTGGCAAATATTTTTACATCCATTATTTGCCCGACTGATAGCGAACAACTATACATTACTAGCTCAATTGCCATGTATGTACTTTAGCGCAAAATAAATAGAATTTGCGGCATAGTCGCCGATTTCACATTTTTCTTTTCAGAATTCAAAAATAACAAAAAATAATAAAATTCAATATGGCGACTGAAACCGAGCACTTAAACTACTTTGGACGTCTTCGGCGAAGATAATGTTATCATTGTTTAACATGGGTGTTATAACTCTCTTATTATTTGCTCTGTGGTTAAAATGGTTTAAACGTGCAGGATTTATAAATGCCATGTAGGAATGTATTAACAGTAGGCTATGTCAAAAACATAATGTGTGCTATAATAGTACTACGTGCTGTACAATAATATAGAGTCCTAGTGTAGCCTTACATTTGATTGTGTGTGGCAGCTTAAAGGGATGGAATTAAAAACGCCACAACGCTTTCCTTATAGTAAAAAAAAATATGAGCACACGCACAGGTAATAAATTCACAGTATCTTACTTCAAATGTCAATAAATATTTCCAATTCTCATTGAGTTATGTTGGACAGCATGAGAAATAAAAAACAATAAAGTCATCACCCAAAAATCGTGGAAATGATCAAAATATGATGAGAAGACTTCAATAAAAGTTAAATGCCAATACGTATTCAGCATTTATGTGGTATTGCTAAACAAAATGTTCTGTTATATTAACAAATCTTACAATGGCTCATCCCAACAACTTCATCAAGAAAATAGCCCCACATAAATGAAACATCTTTTGGATAATACTTCTGTATATATTTGCATTACTTATGTACAGTATTCTTCTCTTCGAACAATTAAGGAATTTCTAAAAATTTTAATTTATTAATTATTCACAAACAATGTTATAGCAATAGGTTTTTAATTAACTATAAACAAATCAGTAAAAATTATCAACCAAAGAAAGTTAACACAGACTTACCATAACATGTAACTTTGCTACTATTATTATGCAGATGCGCACTCAGGAACATTCACAGGATAATCACAAACTTGCTTCTCTGCACTGAAGACAAGTCCAGATGGACAAGACTCACTCACTGCTTTACCATTGCTACATTCATAGAACTTGCTGCAGTCACTTGGGTCTCGTGTGAAAGCGCTCACTTTGGCAGGACACACCACATTCTGATGATTGCTTGGGTGATACTTTGCTACAGCAGGATAATCACATACTCCTTCATTGATGGAATATTCAAGTCCTGCAGGACATTGGTAAAGACTGAGTGACTTTCCGGAGCACATATAAAATGATTTGCAACTTAACGGATTAGGGTAAGTGTATGGAGTATTACCAGCGACCAGAGAGCACTAGTAGTTGGGTAGATTCTGTGCGTTGTTGGAAGATTTACACTTTGCTTCTTGTG
>PNEQ01005829.1:55594-68720 GCA_003012365.1 Medauroidea extradentata
TTTGCTTCTTGTGGGTAGGTGCAGACGTCAAGAGTGGAGCTGAACTCTAGGCCTTCTGGACACTTCACCAAGGTAGCTTTCCCGCCACTACACTCGTAGAAGGAGCTACAGTCACCTGGGTTGGACAAGTATTTCTTGGAGCCGCATACTACATCTGTGCTAGCTTGTGATTTACACTTTGCTTCTTGTGGGTAGGTGCAGACGTCAAGAGTAGAGCTGAACTCAAGGCCTTCTGGACACTTCACCAAAGTAGCTTTCCCGCCACTACACTCGTAGAAGGAGCTACAGTCACCTGGGTTGGACAAGTATTTCTTGGAGCCGCATACTACATCTGTGCTAGCGTGTGATTTACACTTTGCTTCTTGTGGGTAGGTGCAGACGTCAAGAGTGGAGCTGAACTCTAATCCTTCTGGACACTTCACCAAGGTAGCTTTCCCGCCACTGCACTCGTAGAAGGAGCTACAGTCACCTGGGTTGGACAAGTATTTCTTGGAGCCGCATACTACATCTGTGCTAGCTTGTGATTTACACTTTGCTTCTTGTGGGTAGGTGCAGACGTCAAGAGTAGAGCTGAACTCTAATCCTTCTGCACACTTCACCAAGGTAGCTTTCCCGCCACTGCACTCGTAGAAGGAGCTACAGTCACCTGGGTTGGACAAGTATTTCTTGGAGCCGCATACTACATCTGTGCTAGCGTGAGATTTACACTTTGCTTCTTGTGGGTAGGTGCAGACGTCAAGAGCGGAGCTGAACTCTAATCCTTCTGGACACTTCACCAAGGTAGCTTTTCCGCCACTGCACTCGTAGAAGGAGCTACAGTCATCTGGGTTGGATAAGTATTTCTTGGAGCCGCATACTACATCTGTGCTAGCGTGTGATTTACACTTTGCTTCTTGTGGGTAGGTGCAGACGTCAAGAGTGGAGCTGAACTCTAATCCTTCTGGACACTTTACCAAGGTAGCTTTCCCGCCACTGCACTCGTAGAAGGAGCTACAGTCACCTGGGTTGGACAAGTATTTCTTGGAGCCGCATACTACATCTGTGCTAGCTTGCACCACATACACGACTCCTAGCAGGACGACCAGCTTCTGCAGACCTGGAACACACATTACAGTATCTTAAACACGTTGTGTTATGTGAAGTTACGTTCTGTTAAGAGTAAAATATCCTGGATTCTCTGAATGGTTTTCCCCTTTACAATAGTCACATAGTTTTAGTGAACAGTTGTTAAAATACATGACACAAAGTTAATTTTCTTATGCTTATTAGTACGTACAAATGTTAACGACGCAATAGTTAATTCTTTTGTGTGTTTACTTGCACATAATTTCTGCAATTTTAATATTGAGACTTGTGTATCAGTACTAGTAACCAATTTACAAAAATATTGTGCCGTTATTCCGTGCAGTTAGTTTACATCACGTCTCATTTAAGGGTGTCCAGGTGGGGAAAATTTTTATATTTGTATGCAATTCTGTTAGTTTTGTATTAGTTACTTTGGAGTAAATTTTCCTCTTGCGAAAGAATTTAGCTCAACATTTTTTCCCATAATAGCAATTCAATGTCAAAATGTGTACGTTTTTAATTATTATAAGCCACGAAAACCAAATAGCTTCAATGAATTTATTAATTCACACTGTATCTAAGTGTCAAGGGCTATTGCTTCAAATGTTTTAAAATACTTTAAAAAATGTGGTTTTATTTTTAAAGAATTTAAGAAATTTTATAAAATTTTTCTTCTTTTATGTATTCTTTTAAAAATACAAAAATTTTTGTAATGGATTTTAAAAGACGTCAAGCATGTAGCCTGTGATATGTAATTTCAAAGCGAAATTTTAAATTTATTTTTTTAAAATTGGTTTTTGCGGCTTATAAGAACTAAAACGTGCGAATTTTGCCTTTGAAGTGCCATAACGGGAAAGCTGGTTTAATGTAAGTATTTTTTTTTTTCGTGAGAATGAAATCTGCTCGTAAGTAATGTCTACAAAACTAACGCTATTTCATACAAATGTAAAATATTATATTGCTCCTCTTGGAAGCCTTTAAGGATATCGCCAATTTGGGCGCGGTGCGCAGGATTTTTGTTGCTTAACAAAAATACATGTAATTAAATAGCAGCGCGACTCAGCGAGGTGGACAAATTCTCGGTGATGTGCCGCGTCGTGTCTATGTGAACTAGGGCTGGCTGCATTAACAAGGCGCCGTCCGCGACTTCGTGAATCTCCGCCTTAACTTCGGCAATCTTCGTAGTATTGGTGATATGAACGTGACTTCTTGTCACTATTCTGACGTACCTTTTGAAGTTATAAAGGTGTGAATAATATTATGGTTGTCGCTCAAATTTCAAAGTATCTCTTCATATTTTTTAGACCTATCAATTCCGAATTTGCGATTTCATTTGTGAGAGATGAAATTAACATGATGCTGTACTTTGTGATGTCCAGTTAATGACATTTGTAATAATTTCCAATACAATAAGGAAACGGAGGCAGTTAATTTGCCTGAAAATAAATTCGCATAGATACACATATCCCTTGTGAGACAGAGCTGGCAGTTGTGATAACTCCTACGAACACATGCCATGCTAGTACTATACACGGGAACACAATGGTGGCCATTAAAGTAGATCAAGAAGTGAAAAACAACTATAGCAATAACTAGTAAATATGGGTATGTGACATACAGGCGATACAAGTATACCCTGAAGGTGTATACTTTAAAAATGTCAACTGCAGATTTACATTTATTACTTGGAGTTGATGGAACTACTAATCCATAAATTTCAAAATTATTTTAAAAAATAATAAAAATTGAACCATTTAAAAAAAAGCGTGCATTTTTGATACTGTATTAAATATTCTAATTTTTCTTGTATTAATAATTGTTACGCTCATCAGATAGCATATATATTGTACGCCCTAACTGTCAATGTTTTGTAAAACACAAAGTAAAGTTATTTCTACTACAAGAAAGAAATACAATATGATTTCTTATTGGAGAAATCCTGCAATCGTTAACGAATATAATTGAATACGACACTGTAGTAAAATGTAATTTAACTAGGCTTGGCGACTTACTAACAGAGAAAAAAGTTATAACATTTACTTTATAGTGTAAAATCAACCGATTTTGGATTTTATATTATCAACTTCGTGTAAATTCAAATTCGTGAAAGTTCATTGATCGGTTACCTTCACCTCATACCGATTTACAGCGCTCAAGCGGCAGATATAATCCCTGTGAAGAATTTATGACATGGGGTTTTCTAACGTGTAGTAATTTATGTTATAAATGTGTTTTATTTAACAAATTCAGTAGGTCGAACACGTTTTGATAAATTGGTCATGAGAACACATTTTCATAACTAGTTGAATTACAGTTCATAAATCAGACGATAAATAATCCAAACCAGCTTCATATTTTTTGTTAATGAACAGCTAACAGATAAGCAATTAATTCAAAGACATATGTGACAAAAATGCTTGACTGTTTTAACCGTAATCCTTTATAACATAACTGTGTGAATTTTTTAACTTTCAGGAAGAATCCACAATACAGTTAAGAATGCTAAACTCATAAAACTGCAACTGTATCACAGTTGTCTTAAGAATTAGTAAAGTTACTCACTGTTCATGATGGCAGTTGACTCGGTGCAGGAGATGTGAGGTCTGCAGTGTGCGTGGTCATTTTATACGAGCGAACGAGTCGTTATCAGCAAGCAACACACTTCTGCCAATAATTGCACTACCTAGAAAATTCACTGTACTCTACTGGACTTCGGTTCCCACTTGTGTGATAAAGTTTTTTTTTTCGCTTCCATCCTGGGCATTTGACTATCGAATTTTGAAGTGGACTGTGAAGAACTCTGTTTACATCACTTTAGTACAAAGAGAATTTGTCTATCTTATCTGAAGAGCCTCTATCCGGTTAGACAACGTGACGTGATAACGGAGTTTTCTTAGAAGCATTCGGACCAGGCTTGTCGGTTATGGTTGGATCTTGAATGTTAAACTCCGAGCTTAAACATTATTTAACAGCAAATACGGCACAGACAAATAGCGGGCAGCTGTATGCATATAACTAGAGAATCGTGCAAAATATAGCATAGTGGCGCAGGGTGGAAAATAATTAATATAAACATAAATTCTCTCTTATTTATTTGCTTGGTGAGCTGCTGTTTGTTGAGACATTTATTTTCGTTCGTGACAATGCAAATAGGTTATTCGTATAGAAAAGGAAGTTTTTTGTCCACGATTTTATGTTGGCAGCGCAAATCTGATATTAATAACAGTAGTGTGCAGTTATTTGTTGGCTTGATGCGGAAACGCAGTCGGTGTTCTTTCAGAATTGTGCAATAATTTCGGTATTGGTGTACAGTGCATTTGGTAGCAGACATTTCGCTGGGTTCGTGTCGTGGTGAAGGTAGGGAACTGATCAAATTAAGCTGTTAATCAACAGGTTTTCTCGGGGTTCTCACGTTTTCTTAACTACTGCGTCCCTTAAATTCGTTTACTGTTAATAACGTAGAAAATACGTGTGCTTTCCGCTGTTGGGATTGATTTCTTAAATTTATTTTTTAGTTGAAATGTAGTAGCAAAGTTAATTTACAGTTATTAATTACACATAAACGTAGATGAAATTCGCAAGCGTTCCTCTCAAACAGTTTGGCTAAACGGTAAAGCTGTTGCTTAAAAATGTGCAATCAAAACAATGACACAGTTGAAGGTCAACTTACCTTTAAGGCCATGGTTTGTTTGTAATTTTAAGAGTGAATTTGACAACATTTTTATAGCAACCTAATATAACATCGAAGAACCCCTACATTATTTTATCACAAATATGTCATTATTTTGTCATATTTTTGGTAACATTTTTGAGAATTTTTGCACCACAAGTATCGCTAATTTTGTATGAAAATAAGTAAAAAATCAAGCAAAATAATTTTTTGGGGAGCAACTGGTGCAATATTTTGCAACACACCAGTATAGAACTGCGCAGCGTAAGATTGCTCCTTGTCTTAAATTTTTTCAAAACAGCTCGTTAAAAAAGTTCTGAGTTTTTCGCACCAATGTAGATAAAAACCTTGCTTGTACTTAACAATATAAACGCTCAGCTCTAAACATACGTGAGGAAGACGAGTAACTTTCTAGTTTATAATTAAACATTGCAATTAAATTTAATAACGGTGAGATTAATTATTTTAACAAGTCTGATGTTATAAGTATCACTAAACTACCGATGTTGTTATACAGTGCTTCATAAACGTTTGGATGAATTTGACAGCAGCTTTTGGGCAATTTGTTTTAATATTTTGTGATTTGTTTCACAATGCAAAACATTTTTAGCTCAAAAATGAACCTGAGATGTTCATTTCAGCATTTTTACTGCAAAAAGAATGAGATCTGTGTATCAACAAAGGTCCATTTGTTGCAACTGTCTAGGACATACCGTTTAAGCTCAAATCACACTTGGAGATTCGCGCAGACATACGAAGCCTAGAGCATAGGCAATGCTGCATGGATGTTCGCAGGATTGCCTACGTTCTAGGCTCTATATGTCTGCGGACGAATTTTCGGATACGTTTTGAGCGTAAACGCTATGTCCTAGACAGTTGCAACAAATGGACCTTTGTTGATACACAGGTCTCATTTTTAATAAACCATCTACAAATGTTTGAAAATCCTGCCGGTAAAATAGTTGTATGCAATTAGAGGGTGGCCACCCCTATTATTTCAACAAGGGTGAAAGGTATCAAACTGTATTTGCTGTTGGCTTGAAGATCCCAATATAATTAAACAATGCTGACGGTACCGTTTTTTATATAATTTAGTTTCCAATAATTTGAATAAATACAATTATAAATTTTTGTATTCAGAGACTCATTACTCCCTTAATGATAAGATTAGGTGAAAAATGCAAAGTATAATATCTGCTTGTCTTTTCGTAAGGAATCACCTGCCGGAGTTTGTCGGTGTTGTTCAGGAATATCCGGTATACGCAAGTTATGAGAAAATTGAAAACAAGCAAATGTTAATTTGAGGATTTTCCCGAGATAAATTGAAAATAAATAAATTAAAATTAATAAAAATTAAAAAAGTATTGTTCGCTTCGTATAAGTACATTGTGATATTTTACGATAATGATATTTTAGCATTTTAAGATTAATGTTCTTGTATAATACTATATCAAAGTCCAAATTTGCATAAAACGGTGTAATACTAGAACATAACTAGCAGTACGCATGCGGCATTGCTCACGTGTATTATTACTCAGATCAGATAATACTTACTTTAGTTTAAAAACACCTTTGTACACCAGGTAGGTGGTTAAGTCATCAAGCGTTAGAATGACAAATCTGCTAGTTTAGTTAACTGCGGCAGGATAAGTAGCTATAGCTGTCCAAGCGAAAAGCGGTCTTATGTTTGTCCCTGCCATTAACAGCGACTTTGCCTGAGCCTTATGTATAGTCACAGTAAAGTTGGGTTTGTGGGGTTATTACACACTCTTAAATGTAAGAGGATAATCGAATGAAATATGTAGTTCACGTGGTATTAAGCCTGATTTCTCTCGAGCACAACCATTGGTGATGGTGCCCTCAATAACATATTTGATTTTGAAAATGTTCACTTGAAGTTCAGTGGCATTAAAGAGTTTTGCCGGGATTTTGTTTTACTGAAATATAAATATATTTGCTGTCCCAAACTCGAGGTTAGTGAGATGGTATATGTGGGCTGATGCTGTTGAGGAACTTAAGTGGATAATGGACTGCACAGTCCATTTTTACCATTTTTGAATAACTTTATCCAAACTGCACTAATACCATTTGCCTTGCAGATTTGTCTGTCAGACTTGCACACTTACAGTGCCCTTACAGGCTCAAAGCCCAGAATCTCTGGAACAATAGATCGAAGCTGAAAAGAACTGCGCCACATAACATTGAAATTATTAAAATACTAATTTTATAAATAAAATATTAATTTCCAAGGCTCATAAAGGTTGCACAACACTACGTCTCGAAAGAACTGTACACTGAAACGCCTGTATAATTTATTTATCACTGGTCGTACTTGTTTTTCGGATCGTCAGCCTTGAAATTTCACAAACTGAGTTTTAGTCTTAATTAATCTGTAGTAGTGTTTTTATGGTAAAATTCCGTACTGGACTGAACTTGGACAGTATTCAACGTGGAGGGAATGTAAAGTGAAAATGGATTGAAATGTGTTTATGGTAAAATTTTCGATCCAGATTGGCATGTCAAAATGGACTGAACCCGTGTCTAGATACCTCTATTTGCGATGAATTTTACTACAGAATAAATTACTGTCAAAAACGAGAGGCGAATATTTGTTGGATATATTGATTGAATTTATTCTTCAGAGCATTTATTTTCATTTAATTTGAACTTCCTATTAACTTTATTACATTAAACAGTTTCATTTAACTAGCCCAAAACGGTTCTAGCATCTAACATAACCAAAAAACTTTTCAATATTGCGACCTCTTTGTCTTCGTTTAATTCAGTCCAGTAGGTGTTTAAAGTAAACGTTTCAATCCGGATTCTACACTGCAGTTCATCTCGTCGACTAGACTGAATCATTCACTCCACTCTTACTTCAGTTCAGTAGGAACGTGTTTAAAGTAAAACTTTAATCACTAGTCTTCAGTCCACTCCTAGTTCAATCCGGATTGAGTTGTTACTCTAAACGTAGTGTCTATATATAAAAGAGAACACTCACTGACATATCAAATCGCAGCCCAAACCGCTAGACCTAGATATGTGAAATTTTTTTTGTTGGTTCCCTTTAAGCCGTAGGCGAGCACTAAGAAGGATTTTTCGAAATTCGTCCCCTAAGAGCATGAAAGGGGTGAAATAAGTTTTGTAAGATCCATCTACAGAGCTTGAACCCGACGGCCTACCGTCGTGAATATCACTTCAATCATAACAAAATATGTTAACCAATTTAAGGATTTTTCGAAACTCAACATTTAAGAGGTTAAAAGATATTACATGATGTGTTTTCGGTTAATTATCGATATAAATTGAATCCGTCATGACACAGAGTTGTCTTTTACTTCAAAATACTGGTGATGTGAGTACTCAAAAATAGTTTATCGATTTTTAGAAATTTGACACCCAAAGAGTAAAAAGAGGGGAAATGTATTTTTTATTAATCGTCTTTACAGCTCAAACCCAATGGGCTATCGTCGTGAATTTAACTTCAGTTAGATACATACACAAATATACAACACAGGACTTCAAAACGTTGTGAAAGTCTTAAATGAAATGTGTTTTCGATTATTCTTCCATAACTATCGAACCAGTTAATATATCGAAGTGCAGTTTGCTTCAGAATGATCTTTATGTAAAGACATACCATATATTTGTGGATATTTTCTCAATTCGACTCCATAGATGCAAAAAAAAAAGTTAAATATATGTTTTCGATTCGTTATCGATTACAGAACTCATTGAATTTTTTGATATTGGTACTTAAATACTTGAAATGTAGCGTATGGTATTTCGAAATTTGACATTTAAGGGGCTAAAACGTTATGAAATAGGATTAAGGGTGTTTTCAAATAATCGTCTATATAGTTTGATATCAACGGGCTATGGTAACGGTTTCCACTTAAACAAGACACCCATACATTAATTGTCTGCATTTTTTTTTTTTTTTTCAAAATGGGAATTCTAAGGGGCTGAAACAACATGGAATATGTTTTACAAAAATCCACGAGAGCTATATAATCTGTTGAGGTATTGTCTAAATCCCAACTCGTAGGGTTGTGAAGGAGTGGAAAAAATAATTATTGAATCGTCGATTCCTTTTTGATTCAATGTGTTATCGTCGTTATTTTCACCCGAACTGGATATTTATACAAATGTTTAACCTATGATGGTAAGATTTTGCGAAATTCGATCACGGAAGAGGTGAAAACACGTAAAATTTGTTTCCATTTATCCTATTACATCTGCCTAGCCAGTTGAGATACTGCTCTAGAATTGTGCTGTCGTAAAAACGACAAATAATTACCTTCGTATTTATACTGAGAGAATAACTCACAAGTTCCCTGGGGGACGGGGTAACTTAGTCTTTCTAAGCGGACGATAAGGAAAAGCAAGTACAGCCATATAGAAGTAATTTACAGTGAAGTTAACATTCTGCAATTATATAGTTACACCTGGTTATACAACCTCTATGTACCTAGTGACGGAATATTTAATTTTTTATTAACTTTCGATGAAGTACGTATTGAAGACACAGCTATAAATGTTCGAGCTCGAGATAAACGAGTCATTATATCACGTATGCTACTTATACCGTCTGAATACTCTCGTAAATTCTTATATTTTTCTATGACTATTAATAAGGTCCGGGACAGTAATTCGAGTGGCAGGGATAGACTTAGGGCAGTTTTTAGCTATGGCTAGTCAGCCTACTGCAGAGTGAGCTCAATCTGCAGCTTGGTTAGTCTAGCACTTAATAGTCGAGCTACTAATCTGGCGTACAAAGAGGTACTTTAATTGAATAAACATACGCTATTACGAGTGATATATGCCGCGGACGGTCTACTAGCTTATATCATATAAATTATTGTTTGTTCGTCTTGTGTGCAGTTTTATACCAGTCATACGGTCTTCTGCAAAAAAAATGGGGAGAGGCAAAAAGAGGTAGAGGGACAGAAAAGGGTACAAAATAAAAAGTGAACAAATAAACTTTTGTAAGTTGTGCGTGCGCCTACGAAGGTGTCTACCATTAGGGGGGGGGGGGGGGGTTGGGTAGGAGGAAGACTGGGAAGAATGGAGTAGAGAGGCAGAGTAGAGGAGCAGAATGGGATACCCAAAATTTTAGGAAAAAAACTAAAAAACGTTGGTGAGTTTTGCGTGCGTTCAAGAAGTTTGCAGCCGAAATAAAAAGTTATTTTTGAAGGGAGGGGTTAAAATGGGGTATATGAGTAGAACGGAGTACCCAGAACAAATTTAAATTTATGAGAAAAATGTTTGTGAGTTTTGTGTGAGACCACATTTAGTACTTTTCAAAAAAAATTTTTAAGATATATTATTGGATTTAATTGAAAAACCCGGAAACTAAGTCGCGGAAACCAGCTACTCTATGTATAAAAGAGAACACTGGCTGACTGACTGACATATCAAACTGCAGCCAAAACCACTTAACCCAGAAATGTTAAATTTTTGTGTGGGATCCCTTTAGGTCATAGGCAAGCACTAAGAAGGATTTTTTTTTTCGAAATTCGTCCCCTAACGGAGTGAAAATGGGTGAAATGTGTTTCATAAGATACCGTCTACATACATGTGAAAAAAAACATGAAATATGTTTTCGGTTAATTATCGATATCTATCGAAACCTTCAGGACACAGCGTTGCGTTTTACTTAAAAATTATGCTGATGTAAATATCTATAAAAATATTTTTTCGAATGTTCGAAATTCGACTTCCAAAGAGTAAAAAAAGGGCAACATGTGTTTTTATTAATCGTCTGTACAGCTTGAATCCAAGGGGCTATCGCCATGATTTTTACTTCAATTAGATACTATACAAATGACAAAGACACAACTTCAAGACGTTTCGAAATTCCTTAATTAAAGAGGTGAAAATGCGTGAAATGTGTTTTCGAATATTCCTCCATATTTATTGTACAAATTGAGAAATCGAAATTATCTCTGCATTATATTGAAAATGTAAATAACTAAAATATAATTTAAATGTATTTTCCGAGTTCGGACTCAAGAAGTTAAAAAATATGGTAAAATGTGTTGTCGATTTACAATCTATACATATCGACCTCATTGATATTAATATATCGACTTTATTTTTTTTTAGTTTGATGCTTACTCAAATGCCTGAAAAATAATTTCACGAATTTGCACAATTCGCCACCTAAGGACGTGTACGGGGGCAAAAAGTGATTAAATGTGTTCTCAATTAATCGTCTATATATATGTATATATATATATATATATATATAGAACCCAGCGGACTATTGTCATGTTGTTAACGTACGAGTGACACCAGTAAAGTAGTCTAAAATATGATTCAAGGTTTTTTCGAAATGCAGTCTCTTAAGAGGTGGAAAGATCCTGAATTTGTTTCAGATGCATCGTCGATATATATATATATATATATATATATATATATATATATATATATATATATATATATATATCGAACTCATCGAGATAGTTTCATTTTGTTTCATGGTGATGATTAGGTAAATGGCCGCAAAGAGGTTTTAAGAAATTTGAAAATTCCAACTCTCTCTACTGTACAGGGGAGAAATGTTATTTTTAATGAATGATAAAATTTACTTTGGAGCGAATGATCTATCGTTGTGATTTTCACTTCAGTTGGCTACTTGAACAAATATTTAACGTGTGAAATAAAGTTTTTTTTATTTCACACCTAAATGGGTGAAAAGGCATAAAGTTAGCTTTTTATCAGCCGATGATACCTATCTAACCAGTAGAGAAATAGAGGTGATTTTCACGTCAGAATGATGCTTACGTATCTACTTACAAATTTTGTGCACGTTTTATGCTGTGTAAGATAACTTAATTATTAAGAAGAAGGCTTAATTTGTAAACATTCAACGCAGACGATATGGGAAGCAAGTACGAACAGCGAGAAATAAATTATACAGTTCCTTTTATTCTTCAGTTTTATTGAGATACTAGGAAATTAATTTTTTAAAATTAAACTTTCGTGAATAGTTTTGACGTTCTGTAGCGCAGCAAATATATTTCCTGTGTATTGCTCGGAAGGTTTTGGGCTCAAATTCCTCTAAAGGATTTGCAAAACAGTAATTTTGACGTACAAGAACAGCAAGGCAGATGAAGTTAGTGAAATGAGGATGAAGTCGTTCAAAAGTTGTAAAAATGAATTATGCTTCCCAATATAGATTAAAGTTCCTCGACAGCATCAGCCCATGTATACCATCTCACTAATGTCAAGATTTGGACGCCGCAACACGTTTATAGTTCTGCGAAAAATTGACACGCTAAAACTCCCCAATGCCAGTTAACTTCAAGTGAAGATTTTGTAAAACATATGTTATTAAGGGCAGCATTAACAATGGCTGTGCTCGTGGGAAATCAGTCTTAACGCCATGTAAACTACGTATTTCATTCGATTACCCTCTTACGTTAAAAAGCCTGTAATTACACCACAATGTCAACTTGGCTATGACTATACATAAAGGCCCAAGCGAAGTCGTCGTTAGTGTAAGCGAAAACTTAAGACTGTCTTTTCACAGCTAATCTTGCTGCAGAGTTAACTTAACTAGCAGAGTTGTTTATCTTACAATCGAAGACTAAACTACTTATCTGGTGTACAAAGAGGTTTTCCAGTTAAAGAAATAACGAGAACAAAGCCACCACCGCACTGCTAGTTATCTTATAAAATAAAAAACTGCCATTATTTTTAGGTGCTTAACGTAAAAATCATTGTGACGCAAACAGCACCACATTATCTCTACTGGTTAGGTAAGTATCATCGGCTGAAAGAAAACCAATTTTATGCCCTTTCACAACTTTCAGTGTCGAATTTCGACAAATCTAAATTAAACACCTTAAATATTTGTTGAAGTATCCAAGTGAAGCGAAAATCACGATAGCTCATTCAGTCAAAGTAAAATCGATCATTCATTAAATATCACATATAACCCCTATACAGTACTGAGAGTTCGAATTTTTTAAAAATCTTAAATTCTTTTTGTGGCCATTTACCTAATCATCATCGTGAAGCAAAAATAAACTGAATAATTCAATGGTTACGATGTTTTTCGAAGATTTATCTCAAACCCATTCCAGGTCTTTTCAACTCCTAAGAGACTGAATTTCGAAAAACCCTTGAATTACATTTTAGACTACTTTACTAGTGTCTCTCGTACGTAAAGAACATGACAATAGCCCGCTGGGTTCAGTATATACTGACGCTTAATTGAGAACACATTTAATCACTTTTTGCCCCTTTTCACCTACTTAGGTGGCCAATTTCGAAAATTCGTGATATTGCTTTTCAGGTATTTGAGTTATCGTCAATCTAATATATATATATATATATATATATATATATATATATATATATATATATATATATATATATATA